>CAKNXH010062963.1:405496-500706 GCA_932178445.1 Andricus quercusramuli | reverse complement strand
GTTTAGCGCAATGGTTAAGACTCCCGACTGCTAGGCGATAGATTTAGCTATAGATGTAGGTTCGATACCCCGTAGCGTTAGAAATTTTATTTGTAATATTATATTTAAAAATGTAATATATGTATTCACTCTACATATATAGTGGCGTCCTAAAAACAATTCAATGATTTTTTTTTTAATAAATTAACTCCGGTCCTAGTGCATACTGGAGTTATCATTCCAGCAATGGCACGATATTGGCAGCCGAGGTAGGGGCGATATCAGTACCCATTGCTGAGCCGATAATGGCAGCCAGTAACGCATAAGTGATGGCGGCTAGAGTCTGGGCCAGAATTGGCCGCCAAGTGCATACCGGAGTTATCATTCCAGCAACGGTACGATATTGGCAGCCGATCTTCGGCAATATTTTTGCCGATACTAGGCCAGTGATGGGCCGTATCTAACTTCGCACTTGGGTAATTACATTATTTTTTAAATCGATCTGATGTTGTGAAACGAGTGTCTGCATTCGATTTCCAAAATTGTATGCGAATCTGTTTTTACATTCTCATCTAGGGAAGGTATTAGATTTGTGTAAAATTTGACCCCCCCGGTTTTTGTCAAATGTCCACGTTTTGAGACCCCCTGAACCCAAAAAACAGGTTTTTACGAATGTGTCTCACTGTGTGTATGTGTGTATGTGGGTGGTGATGTATGTAGATTTTTAGTCTGTTAGCACGATAACTTTCGAAAGAATTGACAGATTGGATTGGGCTTTGGTATACTCTTCAATTATCCTAAAATGAAGTTCAAGTTCGTTAGCCAGCTATTTTTGATAAAAATTCAAAAAGTGAGACCATTTTGAAAATTTTTGAGACCATTTTTTTTTCAAAATTTGAAAATTTCATTTGCGGCAGTTCATAGTACTCGGAAATTCGAACAATTTTTTCTAATAAAACATTTTTTGATAAGATGAAAATTTTCAGAGTTACAGCATTTGCAAAATACAAAATTAGAAACGAAAATTAACATATGCAGTCGAAAAACGCACGATACGAAAAAAAGTCTAGAGAAGAAAAATGTTTCTTTTTGCACGCCCCACAAGATTATCTTAACGACTTTTTGAATTTTCTCGAAAAATCGAAAATTCACATTTTTATTGCACAAAAAATAATTAAAAATCCAAAAATGTAATTTTACGGCCAAACTATGCAAGATAAGACAAATCATGATTCAACAAAATTTGTGCATAAAAAAAAGATCTACAAATTTATTATTGGTCAATTTTTGATAGGATGTGCAGTTTTTGTTTTATTCGTAAGAAATTACATTGACAGTGAAAAAATCAGCCCGATAAGTGGGCACATTCTCATCAAAACTTTACTTATTCCATTTCTTTTTTATCTCGTGTGTTTTTTCACAATATTTCATTGTTTTTATGTTTTAAATACTATTTCTAACCATTAAAACAATAAAATAATCATCATTAATGCTCATGGTACTTGAAAATTTGTATTTTTACATTCTCAGCTAGAGAAGGTATTAGATTTGTGTAAAATTTAACACCCCCCCCCCCCCCCGGTTTTTGTCAAATGTCTATTTTTCAATAATCATTTAAAAAATTATCATATATATGTTCCAAAAACAACTTAGATACTTTTTTTCGCCCCTTTTCAGATAGTTGGAGAAATCTTTCTGATTGTATGATTAATTAGAAAGATACAGAAATGTACGCTGAAGTGAAGGAATTTCCTTCTTCACTTTAGATCAAATACAAAAATTTAGTCATTTTTATCTGAAGAACATAGAACATAACATTTTGTAATTGCGAACCGCGACAACCAAATCGCGCGCCGTGATCGCGCTCAAACTTTTGAGTTTGCATTAAACGATTAACAGAAACGAGAGTGGAGCGCAAGGTTTACATCATTTTTAAACTAAATATTAAGCGCGAAGCGCGAGTGTCTTGATGAGAATGTGTTCCTTAAGGTCGATAGAACCTTAAGTAAATTAGTTTCTCTTTCTATGTAAAACGTACATAATTAAACCAAAAGCAGGTCATGACGATGAAGCTAACTAAGAGAGTGTTAGCCCGCAAAGCGCAAAATAGCGAGCACACGAATTACGAAAAATAGGAACCGAGGAACCGAGCTTAAAGCGTCAGGCAAATGTGTCCGAGCGCGTAGCGCAAGGTGAATATATTATCGAGCGCGAAGCGCGAGATTCAACAGGTGCGCGCCCTAGGCGCGCTCAAAATTGCGAGCCGCCCCGTGCCCCCGAGCCTTTGAAATTAACGTGGGGTTTTAAATGGGAAAAGCTTGATTTTGAAAAAAATGGAAAAAAGAGCTAATTGTTATAAACTTTTTGTGAATTAAAGTATTAAAACCTCTTAACGCATGTTGAAAGAATAATTTCCACCCAGTAAGTTTTAATTTCGGCTCCCCACCCCCCTTTCAAGCCATTGTTATTGTACTTGAAAAGCGATCCAAAAACTGCAAAATAGCAGTTTTCTATTAAATTCATACTAAAAACGGTATTCTTTGGATTTTTTTAACAAGTATTATTTTTAATTGTTAAGGCACGAGTTTCCAAGAATTTTGTAAATCATTTTTAATTATTCAAACAATTATTATTTGTTTAAGAATTATATTTTTCTTAAAATCGTGGAAAATTATTGTTTTCGGGATAAAAGTGATAGATCTTAATTTCACAGAAACAGAAAATATCTACATTGGATAGTTTATAAGAGAATGTAATACACTACCATGCAAAAGTTTCTCGACCGATCTTTTTCAATATTTTATGAAAGCACTCTAGTTTTAAAAATATTCAACTCTGAGATCTGATAAAATTATCACGGAAAAAAGTAGATAGTTAGATTCACTTTTATGTATTGTTAACTTCAAGTTTACTTGTTCACATTGAACAAGAAACAATTCAAATAGTTTTTTATACTGAATGAGATTGTAATCTCAAAATATACAAAACCTAAAGTCAGCATTACTACTTCAAATTGTAAAAAGAAAGATTACTAAAAACAAGTAGCTTCAATAACTATTTGGAATAGTAGAGTTGAACATGTAAACTGTATGGATAACTAATTCACATAGTAAGCAAAGCATTGTGAGTTTGACTTTTGCAAGTGAGTTCGATCTCCTTTTTCGTATTGCAATAAGCACTGCGCGAGATTGTTAGCCCTACTATTTGAAATTGTGAGTAACTTCAGTGGCATAACTAGAAACGTGTAGGCCCTTTCCGAAAAATTTTTTAGGCGGTCCGCTTGAAATTAAAAAAGGACGACTTATAACTTGCCTATCAGTAAAACAACAGATTTTCGCTTCTCAATCTATAAGACAGACCACCCACTGACATTTTACAAAAGGGAATAAATTGTCAGAAACTATTTCATAATAGTTTCTCTTTTTTCATAATATTAGTTGAGATAATTGTTATAAATAAACATAGTGAATAACTCTACTTTATACTTCGATAAAGTTTTTTTGTTTTGTACCAAATTTTCATAATATAAAAATATTATGAAAAATGATGTATAAAAAAATACTTTTTTTTACATTACTTCTGCTATGGAATTTTTTGTTCATGATATTTTTAATTCCTTATAACAATAAAAATGATTGAGATCGTACTTGATTTAGCAACCCAGGTTCGAATATTATATTATTTGGAAGAATTTTTTTAATAGAATAATGCATTGTTTTCGACATATCATTTTTTGAATCAATAATTAAATAGTATATTATGCACCTAGGGGGAGAAAAAGTGCCTCTCCCCCTTGGCGCATAAGATATTTTTCATATGAAATGGATGATTGCAGACATTTCTCGAAATACAGTCATGATTTCAGTCCATATTAGATTTTGTATAATGAAGCATGAAATGAATGTTAACCTAATTTATGGTGATTTTAGAGGTGATTTTAGAGGTGATTTATGGTAACTTATCATAGATTATCCAAAATTCATTTTTAAAAATTTCCATAAATCACCGGAAATTTATGAAAAATTTCGGTAATTTATGGTAATTTTACAGGTTAATATGTTAACTTACCCAAAATTCATTTTCAAAAATTTCCATAAATTTCCGGAAATTTATGAAAATGTTCCATAAACTTCCGGAAATTTATGGAATATTTTGGTAATTTATGGTAATTTTACAGGTTGATATGGTAACTTACCATGGAATACCCAAAATTCATTCTTACAAATTTCCATAAATTTCCGGAAATTTCTGAAAAATGTCGGTCATTCATGGTAATTTTACAGGTGAATATGGTCACTTACCCAACATTCATGTTTTTAAATTCCCATGAATTTCCAGAAATTTATGAAAAATTCCGGTAATTTATGGTAATTTTACAGGCATATATGGTAACCCTCCATAAATAACCGCAAAATTCTATTATCTACAACCAAAATTTCCTCTCAGTTTTTACCGTGAGTGGGCTGATAATCATAAAATGCGAGCTCATAGATGCATAATTTTCATTATTCATCTCTGACGTCACTTTTGAGTCCCTAGGGAGTGAAAAGTAGAGCTTTAGCCCCGCTTCATAGGCGTCGAAAAGGGCTGAAATCATACATGTGTCATAAAAAAATAATTTGTAATACAATTTTAGTTCAAATTAATTTCCATATTTAAAGCAGTAATAATTTTTTCAACCTTTTCACATCGATGTTTGTAGAAATCAATACCATTTACTGAAGAAAAAATTTTCTTATTTTCTTAAGATTTTTAACAAAAATAAAATCTACAATTCTACTGTGATATCGCGATCTTTAATATTCGTTTCTCACAACCTATTTTTTTTTGTATTAAACAGTTTTTATTCTAATTCAGCATCCCTATATCTCATGAGAACAATTTTATTTTTGCAAAAAATTTAAATTTTAATCACTATTCAATGTTTGTTTCATCTTAAAATAGTGATTTCAATTTTGCATTTGATATATTATAACAATGTTTAAACTATTTTTTTATTCATACACATATCAGTTATGTAAATTAATGTTACGTTTCAAATGAATTGAGATGATAATAAAGTAAATTAAAAATTCCAAAGATTTCATTCGAAATCATTTTTTCAAGTCTTGATTTACAAAAATACAAAATATGTAATTTTTAAAAATTGTAATTTTAATCATTTTATAATAATACATATGTATAAATTACTAATAATATGTTAACTGTGTTAGTTGATACTTTTAAGCAAAATATATTTCCCGTAGCTCACTTGACTAAGGCGTGCGCTATATTTAGGTTTTAGGCCAGTTTTTAGGTAGGCAGGTAGGGTTCGATTCCCCAGCGGGGGCGATTTTTCAAAGCGTTTGAGCGTGCGATCATATGTGTAAGACTCTATGCGTGCGATTGTGTAAGAATAATAGTAAATTACGTGCAGTAATCATATATAACATAATTTTTTTCTCCTCAAATCGATCGACATTTTACATCATTTTTGTTTTGTATAGAATGCTTGCAGTGCATATATACATATATACATAAACGCGTTACGATGCGAAATCGGCAAAGTTACTCTTCACAGAAGGAAAGCTTACTACACGAAATAGTAACTTCTTCTCGCTGAGTATTGATGGTTACCAAGTGGTGCAGTGCATCCTACTACTTGAAATTGTTCATCCTACTCTTTTAAAGCGTCAGTTTAACATACCTGAACAAAAAATAGTAATTTTAACAAAATTCACGACGAAAAGCTGCGGTTCAATTTAAAATAGTTAGAACTAGTGGTTTCGGGAGTTCTTCTAACGATCCACTTTTTTCCGTGATACGTCTAATGGTCTTAAATTGAAAGCAATATATTAATTTTATTAGAAGTTATTAAAAAAATGCAAATTTTAATGTTTCCGCAAAATGTTAATAAATCAAAAAGCAATTATTATTTTTTAATCTCTTCGCACTAGTTTTAAAAGTAATTTTCTTAATTATTTTAGTGACTTGATAAGATATTTCTAGAATTTTTCCCTCGATGCAATCAAAACCTAAGCTTAATTTAAAGAACTTATCAATATTGATATAGTCAGGTTTTTTTATAACTGGATTAAAACAAATTAATCGAACAGTATTCTAACATACTTGAAGAAAATTATCTACAAAATTAGCCCAAAAACAATAAAAAATTGGGTATTTCCGAATATATTGATATTTTCCGGAAACATTAACATTTGACGTTTTTTCAAACAATTAACTTCTAATAAAATTAACACATACTGGCTTTCATTTATGCCCGTAAAGCGGGTACTTTTATTACCTTTTATGCAATAATTGAGAGAAAATCTACAATTTATTATTATTAAAACTAGGGTGCTTGTTCAACCAATTAGAAAATAGATGTCCAGAAACTTTTGCACGACATTACATATAAGAGAAAATAAATTTTTATACTCCTACATGCGCGTGAGTTATTATTTGCTTTGTGTAAGATTTCAATTTCAGTTAACGTTTACGGAAGATTTTTACACATAAATCTGTCTTGGGTTGTAGTTTAGGACGCACGTGATGTTTTTTTATCATATAATTTGAAAACTAATTTGTCAAATATCTTTGACGTTCACTTCAGTTTAGTGGAAAGATTCCTCAAGAAATGAAACCGATTTGGGATGAAATTAAAGACTAGTCTGACAATTCTATATTTATTTTTTTGTCCATAACCTCCAAATTTGGTTGTCTTTCGCAAGTCGAAAATCTGATTTATATTCTTTTCTGACTACTTGTAACGATAGCATTCAATAACTTAAGGCTCAAATGAAAACTTTGGTTTCGGTTTTGTAAGAAAATTAACATTTTTAGAAAGAATCCTTTCCTTCTTGCTTACAGATACTTTATTACTGCTAATATCGAGAAACTGACCGATTCACATGGTTGCAGAACAATTCAGTTTTAAAAATCTTAATGGGTGTAGCTTCTAAATATTCAAAGTAGGGCCTATAGGTTCAAACGATGTCAAAGGAGACACTGATGTTTCATTCTCTAGGAGAAAAAACCTCAAAGTAGGGGCTATAGGTTTAAATAGCGTCCAAGCAGGTTCTAATGAGGAGTGTGTACGCAGTTTGGAAGAATCATTATACCACTGTGTTATGTTTATATTGAAAACGCGTAGCTTTGACTTATAAAGACTTCATTCACGTTTTAATATAATTATTTATAACGCTTTTTTGAACATTTTTTCACGCCTTCTCCTTCTTCGTCACAGATCTAACAAAAAGCTTCAACCCCCATTGTGCTGTCATAAATGAAAACAGCCGCTAATCATATTAGCCAAAATTTCTTATTAAAACAAGCAGACATTTTTTAACCAGTGGAGTCTAATCATTGTAACCAGAAGTTTTGTTTGAGTGAAAGTAAAATCAATATCAAAGCAATTAATCGAAATGGAAGAATTTTAAATTCAAAACCCCTAAACTAGGAGAGGTTACGTTTACGGTTTACATTAGTGCTTTCACGTCACTGCTGCCGTTTGACGTAACGCTAAAGTTGATCCTCCCCTTACCTCTTCAAGCTCTGTGGCGTTGTGCAATATTTAAATGATCTCAAAAAAAATGTTTCACAAGTCACGGTGTGCTTGAAAGGGGTCTTAATCGAAAGTCTGCCAACCTGGGGTTTTCTTGGTGGATTTGATTCCTAGGCATCCCAGGTGTATTTTTAGTTCAAAACTAAAATCGGTCACCGGGGGCTTTTTGAAAAAAATCTATTTCAGTACTTAAATTTGAAGAGCTGGGGATTTACGTTTTAAACTTTTGAAGTTCGTATTTTTCTAGGAGCTGAAATTCTATGGGAATAGGTGTATATAGGGTTTTTGGGACAGCTGATTACGAATACATTGTTAGATTTTCCAAATTAAAGATGGCATATCCAATGTGGCGGATCAAATGGTGAAATTAATGCTGGTTGTGGCAAAAATTAGTATATGAAGGTATTTGGGGTCGCTGATTACATAACTGTTATCAGATTTTCAAAATTCAAGATGGCAAATCAATAATGGTGGTCTAAATGAAGTGATTAAATGCTGCTATCTAGTCCCTGTCGATAATTGTATTCTGTGGTTTTTAGAACCGCTGATTATGAATATGTTGTCAGTCTTCCAAATGAACAATTTGCGAGCCTGGGATTTTCTTGAAGTGTTTCATTTTTTGTCATCCCTGGAAAACAAAGATAGTGACGCATCTAACGTATGTACCAATTGTTCGTATTTATTCATGACTTTTTCATTTCTGTTTAAGTTATTATACGGGGACAAGTTGTAATAACGTTTACCAAACCATTTGAAATACGTAAATCAGTGTACCGATAGCTCAAGAGATTAATTCAAGGTTCTTAAAAAAGTCCTTTGCTAAGACGTGGTAGTAGAGAAAAAGATACGCACAAAGTTACTAGGTAAGAAATTCAATTCATTGATATTATATTGAACAAATAAAGTTTTTATACAGTAATAGGTACACATTAAACAATAAATCATTGATTTAAACAACCGCTATTGTAAATTTTTTTTTTAACCTGAATATGATGGGTTATATAACTAATCAGTTACGACTAGTATAACAAAAATCTCAAAACTAGTTCAATGACTCAATCAATATTTATACCTATATATTTCATGGCGCATGAGAAAACTAAGCCAAATGAAAAGCGTTCGTGTAAAAGTTTTCATATGTACATAGTTTTCGTATTTCATAGAACTCAAAATTGTAGTTCTGAGAGTTAAAATATTGATTCCATAGATTCAAGCCCTTCAAGAAAATCCCGGCTCCATCATTAAGACTTATTAAAACTGACAACACATTCGTTATCAGCGGTCCTAAAAACCACTGAATACAAATATTCACAGGGATTAGCGTATAATTTCAAATTTTGGAAATCTGATAACGGGTATGTAATCAGAGACCCCAAAAACCTTTAAATACTAATTTTTACCACAATCAGCATGAATTTCACCAAATTGGTCCGTTATCTTGAATTTTGAAAATCTAACAATGTATTCGTAATCAGTGATCCCAAAAACCATATATACACCGACTCTCATAGAAGCTTAGCTACTAGAAAAATGCGAACTTCAAAAGTTTAAAACGCAAACCCATAGTTCTGCAAATTTAAATACTAAAATCGATTTCTTTGAAAAAGCCCCCGGTCGCCGATTTTGTTTTTTGGGTTAAAATACTCCTGGGATGCCTAGGAATCAAATCCATTAAGAAAACCCCAGGTTGGCAGACTTTCGATTAAGACCCCTCTCAAGCCCACCGTGAAGTATGATAAGACAAGTTTACGACGAACAAAATTTAAATTCAATTTAGTCGAATTTTTGCTGAACTCAACTTGAGGGTGGGCAAATTTCTTGAATTCACTTACAAGGGGGGTGAGGTTGGTGTCAGGCGCTGATTTTCTTGTTACTTTACATGTGAGAAGAGTATCCCAGACTGTGGAAAAAATAATTTTTGGGCAAACGTTCACATTCAGGGGTTGAAATCACCCCTTCTATATTTTTGAGTCTTTTGGTGTGTTAAGAGGTACCATTGTTTTTTCTTTATAGTTTTTACATATAACATACCATATGTACATGTCTGAACCTAAATCAAAATTCTTCAAACAGTTCTGTTAAATGTATCATCAATAAAACGCTTATATTGTAATACAGCATCAATTAGAACAATTTTGTGTAAAAACAATAAATAAAATCAATGTTACCTCTTAAAACACCAAAAGACAAAAAATATAGAAGAGGTGATTTCAACCCCTAAATGTGAACGTTTGCCAACATTTTTTGTTGTCATAGTGTGGGATTCTCTTTCCACCTGTAATGTAACAAAAAAATCGGCGCCGGACACCAAGCTAACCCCCCTTGTTAATAATGGTGAAACTCATATAAAACCAATATAATTGAGTGGAATTCAGTGGAATTTAGTTGAATTCTCTTATAATGTATTTGAATTTATTGACTATACTTGAATTGTTATGAAGTTTCTAAACATAAATGGAATGCGGGTGTATTTTGAAGTTTTCAGTTGATTTGTCGTTTTAATACAATTCGATTGGTGTATTGTATTGTATTCTCTTGAATTTTCTTTTATGCACTGTTAATTCAGTTGAATTTAGTTTAATTCACTTGACTCAATTAGAATTATGCATTCTCATTAGTGAGAAACCAACCATAAAAGGGGTGAGAAGGTTAAAGGAAGCGAAATAATTACTTAATTCTTGAATCATCCCTGAACCGTGCAGTGTGCAAGTTGTTTTCTTGACGTCCTTTGTCTCTAAAGTCATAGTAAGAACAAAGTAACACATTACTTTTAACCAGTAATAATATCACCTTTATTGGTTTTCGAAATTACTGGTAACTTTAACATGTTACTTTTGAAACTCAAAGGAAGAAAGAAAGAGATTAAATCCAAATTAAAATTCCTCTTTAATTTCCAAAACTAAACGGTAATAATGAAATTTGTTCAAATTGAAAAATATTTAAACTTGAATAAAAAACGACCAAATTTGGATAATTATTTGCAAATATGCTTGTTAATAGTTTGGTCGTTTTTAGTTCTCAGAGTTCAAGACTTTGTATGATTTTCAAGATTTTTTAAATTTGATTTCACCTTTGAGCGATAACACGGTGACAGCCATTGGCTATAAAAAGGTTATTTTTGGAATGCACAGTAAAAAAGTGACCGTATCTAGGTTCACCGAAAATATAAATTAATATTTGATACCATAAGACGTATTAGTAAATATTAATTAAATAAAGTACTACATTTTTAAATACGTTTAGTAAATTGATGTATTTTTGTATAAATGGGGAGTCTAGCCGAGCCCACGGTGGCGTCCAGTTGCAACCATGGTTAAATTGAGCAAACATTCACATGAGATGTCATTAAATTCAAATAAATTGTTATGGGTTATAGCAAAATTCAAGATAATGCTGAATATAGTTCAAACCAATTCATTGGGTACAACAATTTTAAACCGAGAGGTTGACAACTCGACTGATCAAGTTCACGCCTACTTCTGACTTCAAGGTATTTCAGTAGCGGCAGGATATTTCCAGGTAATTCCAAATATTTCAAGGTTCTTCAAGATATTTCAAGGTGCTTCAAGATATTTCGTATACTTCAAGATTTTTGAATATACTTCAAGATATTTCCAGGTACTTCAGGTTACTTCAAGGTACTTCAAGATGTTTTAATATACTTCAAAATATTTCAATGTGCTGCAGGATATTTGAATGTTCTACAGTATATATTAAAGTACTGATGGATATTTCAAGGTACTGCAGTGTATTTCAAGATACTAAGGATATTTTAAATACTTCGAGATATATTACATATACTTCAGGACATTTCGTATATACTTCAAGATAGTTTCATGTACTTCAAGATATTTCAAAGTACATCAGGATATTTCAAGGTACACTGGAACTTGGATTTACGCATGCCGGATTCATGCCGTTCCGAGAATTATTGCTGCGGCGGCTTCGGGCTGAGAGTGGAGTCCTTCGGGGTCGAGAGGGTGTTGCTAAACCATGCGTGACCACCAGCAGCGTAGCGAAAACAGGGCAGTGAACGGTAATTCACGCACATCTGGTGCCTAACAGATTCCACGCCCCTGTTTGTTTACGTTTGGACGGTCTAGACTGAATGTCAAGGCCGAGGCAAGCAAAGCCCGAACCGTTCTTCACGTGCTTCACGATATTTAATATATACTTCAAGATAATATATAAACTATAAACTACTAAAGATATAGAAGCCTATAAAAAGCCAATAACTACTTCAAGATATTTCCAGGTATTATTTCAAGGTACTTTAGGATATTTCAAGGTACTTCAGGATAATTCGAAGTACTTCAAGATATTTCAAGGTACTTCAAGTATACCGCCCACTCTTCCAACGTCGTGTATCCCGATTTTCCGATTTCCCGGTGCGGGCCTGAATGATCGGCTTCAGGTGCGCGACTTCTGTGCGGTGTTTTTGATTCGCATGTGTGCGTGATTGGAGTGTAGTTGAGTGTGTCAGTAGCAGGCGCATTGGTGGTGCGCGTCAGTCGAGTCCAGTGGTTCAAGAAGGGGCTAACGCCCAGCTGCTCGGCAGTTCGCGGATGTTTCCCCGAAATCACCAGTCACAGCGCGAAATTCACTTCGAACTGACTCCCGCTCTCGCGACTATACTCTGTGATATCCATACCTACCCTCTATTACGATCACGGCTAATTCACTAATGGCACTGTCGTCGACCCGCAGAGTCTACGATCGCCCCCCGGGAGTCGTAAGTCGTGTACGAGTCGCTTATCACCCTAGTTTTTCACCTTCCAACTGTGACGGATTAACGGTTATCACGAGGTCTTTACTTTTGCAAACTCAACCGCGAAATGCGGCTCAAGCGCCTTTCACCCCGTAAAGTTCGAATCTTCGCATACGCATCGACGCCGAACCCGACGGCAACTTCGAGATGAGGAGCTTTTCTTCTCAGAAGAAACTCTTCTTCTGAGTGAGTTCTTCATATTTCACTGCTCTCTTCTTATACTCTTTGAACGCTTTTATTTTATTCACTTAATTTTTTTAAAACTTGCGAGTTTCATTTGAAATATTCAATTTTTATATTATAAATTACATTTATTTCCATTAAAGTTTAATTAAATTGTTGAAAGTATTTCAACTTTGTGAAAACTTCCCTTTTTAGCTTGGGAAATAAAACTTTTCCAAGTCTCACATCTGTAACGATATTGTTTCAAATACGTGTACGATGCAAATTATGAAACAGTTTTCGTTTTGCTTAAACCAATATAGAAGCAAAATGAAACCTTTCTTCCGCTATTCTAGTGCAATGAATTTTCAACAGGTAAACACCACACGAATGCCATTCGTGAAATACCTTTCCATGTTGTGGGTCACGTTTTTATACATTGTTCCCAAGGCAACAGTTTTCACAATGGGTAAAAAAATATAGGGCGATTTTCAACTTAATTATTTGTTTATTTTCATTAAAATGCAGAAACACACACTTGCAAAGTTTATTTCATATATATATACCCCTCTGATTAGCATGGTTTCTTTGACAAACAACTTTCAAGTATAAATATATGTACAATATTTTTTTAAACAAATAACTAACAGTTCTGTAAGGTCCTTTGTTCATTATTAATTTTAATTAAAGATCTCTAATACACGCTTGTTAAGAAAAAAATTGTTTATCTATTTTATACAATTCTGTCAGTGATGGCTGAGTTACTTTTTAAAGGGATCTAGTTGTCATTATCGTTACCGTTACAAGATGTAACTGTTTCTTAGTTGCTTTTGTGTTTTAGAAATATATATATATATATATATATATGTGATGGAAGATAATGAGCGCTTACTGCTTTATGTGTTCTTTGTTTATTTTTATCATCAGTAATATTAATCGAAAGCTTCGCCGTTGAATCTGCCCCTTCTCTAGTTCAATATGATTCCTACCGTACTAATGAATTTTTTGTACGACGCGTTGCTTTGCATAGCATTGAGACTTTTTCATTCGCTGATTCGATGAGAATAAAAAAATCGTTGCAGAAGCAATAAAATGTATTGATTGTCGTAAACAGGACTTATTTTAATATATGTATTATTATATTATAATGCGTAAATAGTAACCAATTCGCTATTTATTTACAGAAGTTTGTAAACACTACCGTTACCAAAGAAAGTAACTCTAAGTTAAAAGATACTAGTTATTGCCCATCAATGAATTTTACAAAAGGAAAACGCTTTTTTCATGCATCCTAATGATAATTTTATAATAAAAAGATCACGTTTATCACGAGATATTTGAGCAAAAATATGCTGTAGAAAAAATTAGCACAAAAAACGTGAATTTCAAAGGCAGAATTAAATGAAAGCTGAGAAACGATTTTTCTCGCCTTATCAATTACTTTTCCTTGAAACAAAATTTTGTTTCGTGATACTTTTTAAGGTTCATCTTATGTTGGTTGAAAATTGAAATCTGAACCCATTTTCTTGTTCTTCTTAAATTAAAAGGAACTTACATTCTCCCTTCAACCTCTGAAACTGATGAGTGTTTTACTTCATAATTTTATTAAACTAGAACGATTTTTTCGTCCTCTGAACAAATTTTATTCAGTTCATGTGCAGATTAAAAGAATCTGTAATTTAGAAATTGAATTCATAAAAGGAAGAGCACGTACATTGTTAAGGCCTGTTAGTTTCAAGAGGAAAATCCCAATCATTTTTCTGTAGCCTTTGCTGAAGAAATAAAGTTTGAAGTAGTTATCGCATTAGCACAAAAAAATATATATTTGGGACAGACTGGAGTAAAGTTGATAGCTTAACGTTTATTACTCCATAAAAAATTAAGAATAAGGGATATTGATATTTTAATAGCAATAAATAGGTCGATAAGACCTACACTTTAAATTTGTTTTTAAATTAGTAACTTCACCCAAGGGTTTAAAATCTCAGGGTAAACTAGAGACTTTTGTACTTATATTGATTAAAATAATACAATTTTTTAAATATATTTCTATACGAATGAATGTAGTACACATTTCTAGTGGCGAAAGTCACATTTAAAAAGTTTTCGCCTCAACAATCCTTTTTAATATGTTTTAAAATAATTATTCACAAATTTACTCCAGCTTAAATTTTTTTTGTTTGAATTTGTTCTACAACATCATTAACCACCTAGTCTGAATGGGTAATTTTTCCCCATAGTCTATCCTAGCCCCAATTTCGGTACATTAATATATCTGTAGACTTTCATTATTTCATAGACAAAATTTTTCTTATTGATAATGATAATTGACGACTTAAAATCTTCGAAATAGAGATAGTATCCCCAAAAAACCCAGTTAACACATATTTTTAAAAAATTCTGCCTACACTTTAACCTCAAGATTCCTTGAAGAAGAAACCTCAGCTTTCTTTTTAGAAAAAAGTGGTCCAATAAAAAAATTAACATTTATTTTTCACTTTCATTTTCAAAAGTCAAATATTTCATTTAAAAAATGCTTGGGATAAATTAAAGTGCATGGAATAATTATTTAAACTTTAGCAGACGCAAATTTTTTTATCGATATCAAAAGAATTAAAAATCTTAAAAATAGACGGTATCTGCACATACCCCGGGAACTTTAGCCCTTTTTCCTCGATAAATATTTCACACAGACAAAATTATTTTTTCGTAAACTTTCATCCGCAGTAGAGAGCTACACTTCACCCAAGTGGTACACTTTACCCATCATTCCCAAACATTCCCCTTTTGTTTTGCAAAGGGTTTTTTGTAACACAAAACTTGAAATTGTTCAATCATAAAATATTTTGAACAAACTTGAAAATGTTCTAATAAATATTTCAAGTTTTCTTGATGTATGTTGAAAATTAATCCGAATTTAATCTTAAATTTGTTGTCTTGTGAACGTGAATTGAACAATCTTTCGGGACTTCATGTAATAGAAATTTTGTAAAATATATAAGTCACTTTTTGTACCACTAGTGAGGCCATATTAGTGCCTTAATTTTTATTTAGTAAATTAATTTTTCAATACACACTTTTATACAAAAATATGTTTCTCGATTTCACATTACTTTGTATAAAACATTTTTATTTTTATTTCATGGAAATCTTTTCTTTGGGATCTACCGTACCTGGGCTACTATAACAAAAGACCGTACCCCCTCGCCCACCCTATTGTGTAACAAGAAAAATAACTCCACGTAATTTATGAATACAGCTTTTATTTTCATTGGAATGTTTGCTTGTAATTTCCTTTGGATGTTTCAACAGTGTGTGTAGCACCATACGTAATATTTATATGTAAAATTCGAAATCGCTAGTTTTCGTTAAAAATCTCCACGTTTCTATAGGCCCCCTGCGTGACAAAAAAAGGGTTTTTCACAGCACGTCTGCGGAAAGTTCGATTTTCCGTGGCTCCGTAGACTCTGGAAAGTCGCCGATTTCTGAGCTTCTCACTTTACACCACTAGAGTTTGTAAAGTATGCTAATTTACACCTCTAGAGGTTGTAAAGTAGCCAAACGAACAATGTAATGAGATGTATAGAAAATACGACTTACATTGATCGTCGTTTTCTAACCTCACTCTGTTACTGTTTCTTACCACTCTGTGGTGTGGTGTGTGGTGTGGTGTGGTGTGATATTAACTATATTCAATATGAATAATTGTAACAACGATTAATATGATTAGTGGTGATCAAAATGAATAAATAAATAGATTCACTTATTTATTGAGAATCTCACTCCGAAAATGAACTTTTTACTTAGACTTGCTGTGAAAAGTATTGTACTTGACATATGAGAAGCAAGGCAATCCCCGATTCGTGTGATGTCATCACTCGCCTTCGGCTCGTGACGCCAACTTCACACTCATCGGGAATTGCCTACTTTCCACACTTGTCAAGTAAATAGCTATTACGGGGGTGTCTGTTTGTCTGCAGTAGAATTCTGTAGTTGGTATGGGTAGTCTGTAAGCACAATAACTTACTTTCGAAAGAATCATGGGTTTGGATTGTGCCTTGGAATACTTTTTCAGGGTCCAAAAAGTAAGGTCATGCCTTGTTTGGCCAATGGCTGTGGTTTTGCTAATTGAAAATACTTATAAATATTAAAAATTAGAAGTTTGAGTAAAACGACAGGAGACAAAAAAAAATTGGAAAAGAATTTTTTTTCATTTTCTCAGTTGCTCCCTTCTTAAAATACACACATTTTCACTTACCACTTTCCATGTAATATCAAATTTTGTTAAAAATTAGAATTGAAAATATTTTAACATTGTGATATTGAAGTGAATAAATAAAATAGATAGCGGCCTTCATGAAAATGGCGTATGATGATGTTTTAATATGACATATTTTTGAAATGTTACTTCCACGCTTCTACGTAGTACATTTCGGAAAGAATTTCAATAAATGAAATTTGTAATGAAAACAAGCTTTTCATAATAAAGTAAAGTTTCTAAATTGAAATTAGACATAAAAATATCACTCAGTGAACTTGGGAAAACCGATGAAGCAAGTATCCAATTTATGGCAAAGGACAAGGATATACTATACTTCAAGTGAGGGACTCTAAAACTCTAGAGCAACGTTAATAGTTGAAATAAATAATCTCAATGGATAGTTTTCCTTTTGGATCTTCCTTAATTACTAACATCTAGAGAAAGCACGAAATTGTTCGCATCAATAAAATTATAATAAATTTAATAATTTTCTTATAATTTTCTGAAACATTTCTGGAAATCATTCTGGAAACATTCTGGAGACATTTATGGAAATGGAGACAGGATTGAACGTTTTTTATAAATAAATATTACATACCCTGACAATTTTTATCGAAATATTTGTAAATATTCTTTCAAATAATTATACACAAATTTTTTCATGCTTCGAGCCTTCTATTCAAATAGCTATTCCAAGTTTTCTTGCAATATTTTTCATTTGTTTAAAAAGTGTACTATTAAAATTAAACCACAATATAAACTAGAATCATTAAGACGATTTCAAACATTTTTTTACAGTTCAGCATAATTCTGCACCTTTTCGAGAACAATATATAATACAAATACGGATGTGAGATTATAAGATTAGATTGCCTTAGTACCATTTCTGATATAATATTTCCCACTAAAATTTTACCGCACTTGCATAAATGTAGACTTGGCCACAATGTTTTTTTTAATAATTTAAAAAATAGTCCACTCCACCGCCTTATACTCTTGAATTTAATCATGCAGGTATCTGAAAAAACACAAATGTCTTCGAGCCTGAATGCCTGGTGGATTCGACTATTTAGAAGATCATTATCCAATATTGGTACAATCTCGTTGGCATGTTTGCCATTTATGCGTATTCTAACTTTTTGATAGGTATACCGAAGACCCGCGCTCTAAGAACCATGAACGGCCATAAAGGTCTATGTGTCACTTTTCATATAATGCACTCGTGATCCTCATCTGTTCCTACATGATAGAATCCTGCTGGCAAATAAATAGGTACACTGGGGGGGGGGGGGGGGGTTGAAAAACTTTCATAATAATGAACGTTAATAAGTTCAATGGGAGGAGTATAAATTGAGCTTCCTCTATGTGGCCAAGTTAATTCTGCAAAAATACAGTTAGGTTGCAAAGAACTGATTGTATTAAGAATTACATTGATTAATGAATTCAAAGTTCTTATTCATCACAGCAACTAATTGATAGGTTAGTTAAAAAAATAAATGAAAATCAGTCCCACAAGAGAGAGGCAAACGCTCTCAAGTGAGCGGTATCCGTCTTAGTTTGCTTGGCCGTTTCCGACCCATTTCCCCTTCGGTTTCTGTATCAGTTTTCTTATCCGTTTTTGCATTCTATTTTGTATGCTTTTCAGCATCTTTATCCGTTCCCTTGTCCACATATCCGTTTCGGTATTCATGCCAGTATCCATATTCGTAGCCGAAAGAAAGTTTATTATTAAAATGGAAAATGTAACTTTCTGTACATTGTACAGTGGGGCCAAATCGGTTTTTGGCAGTCGAAAGAGAAAACATTAAAATCGGCGAAGAATTTTGAATAGGCAATACATATGCATGCTGCAATTGAAAATGCAGACTAAATTATAGATAATATTATATTCACCATTAAGATTGGGCAAAATCACTAAGTTGAGACACAGAAAACCAATCTCCGACCTGATTTTCTTGAAATTAAGGAAACCCACGTTATGGTATGCTGCAATTTCACAGTAGAAGCAAAATCAAGTCAACAGAATATTAAATTGAGACTTTACAAAAAAGTCTTAAATTGATTCGCAACAATTAAGCCTAAGTATTGCTCTGAATCGATACTGATGTCTGACCTAATTTCAAAGCTATGATATAGGCAATAGACAAGTTATCAATTACAATCATGAGATGTCATATATAAATTCTTAAGCATCTTTATCTTAAAACAAAAGGTGAAAAGTAAAATCACATCAACTGTAAGTGAGAAGTGAAATTTTTTTCTTCCCATACAAATAAGCTTAAACTTTACTTGAAATATAAAAATATAATTATGATCGAAAAGTCGTAAACAATTGAAAATTTGATAGGAATCAACATTATCATATTGCAGTCTGTATAGAAAAAATTCCAGAATATTTAGACTCTAAATGAGAACTTGAAAACTTAAGACGTAGACAAAATATATCCAGCGAGTATATCGTCACACCACCCTATCATTCCACCCACGTGAGCTTGCATTGTTTGACATGATTTTTTAAGACAACTAATATGTACTATTTCTTTATTGAAATTCAATCCTATTTTCAGGATTCCGTATGCTACGGAAATCCTGATAATGATGACCGTCCGTCCATCCACTGTTAACAACTGGATCCTACAACATTTGTGCTATAGCGGGTTAAAATTTGGCATCAATCATAATCAGTCCTAGAGTATTTAGAGAAAAATATAGTCGTCCGTTTGTTCGTCCGTTATGTTTATTTCTTGTTGGCACTGGTTAATAAATGATAAAAGTGAGGAGACTTGCTTTTTAAGACCACTATGCTGGAAGCGTTCTGTTAGTCCTATATTGAAGTCCTTGGCGCACGTAGAATTGGGATAAAACTTAAACGTGATATGTTACAGTATGGTCTTTTCCGTTATCAGTGGTTATATGTATAATATACGGAACTCGACGAGCGTAGCAAAAATATTTTAGTGAACCTAGATATTTCGTTATTAGAATTGTTTAGATAATTAATAGTGCTTACAAATTTTCAAAGTTTAATAGCGAACAGTCATTGGAAAGAGATCCTTAGTTAATTTCGGAAAAAAAACTTAAGCCTATTCATTAAAAAATAACCAAATTCTGAGTTTTTAAATTAAAATTTGTCAAATAATTAATAATTCTGGTAAATTAGCAAATTATCATGGCAAAAAGTATTTGGAAAGACATTTCTAGTTGATTTCGTGGAAAAATTGAGCGTATTCTTTAAAAAATAGATGAACTCTGAATTTGTTTATGAAAATTTTTCAAATGATCAATAAATCTGGTAAATTTGTAACGTATAATCACAACAAATTATCGAGGACACATTATTAGTTCATTCTTTTTTTTATCGAAAAATAAAATGTTATCATGTCTTTTAACAAATACTGTTCTTTTCACAACGGCCTCCTTAATGGCAGCCGACAGTTTGGTTCTGCCCTCTGCTGCAGGGCCCACCTCAATGAGGACCTCTCCTTCCCTATGATTGGCATGAACTTGTTTCTCTTCGTGTCCGAGAAATCCTGCATCTTCTGCACAGCGCCTTTCAACTCTTTGATGAGTTCTTGAGCCTCTCCAAACCTTTACTCCACCTTCATGATATCCTGCTTGACCTCAGTCTTTTGACAAACGCCAAGCTCCTCCGTCACGTCCAACGGACCACCCAACACCTCACACACGCTCCGGTTCAAAATTTCTTGATTCGACGTCATCTTGATTTCCACGAGTAGCTAGGGAAGTGAAGGTCCACCCCCGCAGAGCCCCGCATGCGGGGGTAAGGTCTACATACTCTAGGAGGCGACCTGGTTTCCTAGAGACACCGTTTACGAATCCACACCCTGGTGCCATACAGTCTTCGGCACGGTTGTTAACGCCTTGACTTGGGGGTTTTTCCTTCGGGACCATCCCTGGACCATTGTCCGCGACTGCTTATTGAGTTGTGTAACCGTATTCAGCAGAAACCCTCGGTAACAGGGCCCCCCTACCCGCAACCCGGGGACGCGCTGGTAGCCTGGTCAAAGGCGGCGGCAAGCTAAGAGGGTAGAATTTTCGGGCTTTTGGTGGAAAGCCTTATTTTGAAACATTTCAAACTTTTTCCCTGATGCGTCAACCAAAATTTTTTCTTGAATATTTTTGATAGAATTTTTCACCATTTGTTAGAAGGTCGAAGAAAATTATGAAATAATGAAAATTTCACCATAATTTATGAAAATCAAGAATAAATTTTACTTTTTTCAAATTTCGACACTTTTTATTTTTATTTATTTTTTTAATAATTCAGAAATAAAGCTGTGTTTTTTACTATAGGGCCCCCAATTTTCAGAATAGCAATTTAATTAGTCTTTGTGTAATCGAACGATGCATGTGATGGTGATTCAATTTTTGGGCAGATATCACGCACCGCCCGCCCTATCGTGGTTTCTGGTTACTTACAATTCAATTACTCAAACACTAATTGAAATGCCTTTCTGAAATTCAAGGGTCTTATGGAAAGAAATCTCACTTTTCTTTCTAAAATATTGACAAAAATATCGAAACTTTCGGAATTTGAAAAAAGTAAAATTTTATTTTTGATTTTCAAAAATGATGGTGAAATTTTGATTAAACAAAAAAATTTTTTCTGCTCAAAAACTGTGAATAAGTCTATCCGAAACATTTGAAGTGAAATTTTGTTTGTATCATCAGGAAAAAAGTTAGAAATGTTTCAACATAAGAATTACTATCAAAAAGCCAAAAATTGTACACCCACCACATGCATCGCTTCATTACTCATAGACGAATCAATTTGCCACATTGAAAACTAGGGGTCTTTTAGGAAAAAATCTCAGCTTTCTTTCTAAACTATTTTCTAAAAAAATTAAATGTTTCGAAATTTGAAAAAAGGTCAAATTTGTTTTTGATTTTCAAAAATGATGGTGAAATTTTCATTTTTTAAACAACATTTATTGACCTTCTGAAAAGTGGTAAGAAAATCTACCGAAAATATTTCAGATAAAGTTTGTTTGACGCATCAGGAAAAATTAAAAAATGTTACCACTTTAATAAATATTCGTCGAAATAAATTAATTTTTTCTGGGAGAAGTACCACCCAATAAGACTATAGTTACCACCCAATATAAAGACCTCGCTTAAGTCTTATGGGATTTGAACATATTTTTATTGTGGACGGATTTTTTTAGGTGAGTGATGAAGGTCAACATGATATTTAACCAAGCCGAGTTCAAACGGAATATTAAAGACATGCTCTGAGTAAGAATATTCCACTTAAATTTTGCAACAATATTAATAATTATTAATGCAGTGAAATTTTTATTTGTTACTAAATTAAATGTCCCAGTAATCGTGTGGGTCCAATAATCGTAAAACTTTGTTATAATTTGCGTATATTCCTAAAAAATATGTTAAAATTAACACATAATAATAACATCCATTTATTTTGAGCATTTTATAGCATCAAATGGAATTTTAGTTAATTCAAATTAGATAAAAATCAAGAAAATTGGCATCACAAATACTGGGACGTTTACCTTATTAATAGTTTCCTAGATGAAAATACGGTTTTATATTTTCTAAATTAAAAAAGATGATAAAGTTGCTCATCTCAAATTATTTGAATCATTTTTGCAGCCAACTTCACACATTATTTTAGAACACTTCGCAGCTTGAAATTATATTTCCTGTTTGGAATAATTTTCCTACTTAAGCAAATTTTTGTATGCTAGAAGGATCTTTAATAGAATTCATTTCAATTACCAGAGATGAATTTATCATTTTACGAAAGCTCTCTGAATCTGAATTCAGAGTTTTAATTACAATGTATTTTATTCATCATATGTATCAAGTTAGTTCGCCATTAATGCATAATTTAATTAATAATACGCTGTTCCACTAAAATTATACTCTCCGTTCAATTATATTTCTAATCATACTTCGCATTTGAATCAATATTAGAAATGATACATTACAAATTATACAAGTCTACATGATTGACTTTTTCTGATAAAAATTCATATTTCCTTGTTCTTTATATGCACATTTGAAAGGTAGCATGTCATAAGGGCCTAACCCACACATTTTCGAAAATGAGATTAATGGCGCTGAAAAAATTCTAATGCACATCCTGACGAAAAGATTTTTTTATAATCTTCTTTTTTTCGTTTGCATGCCATGAAGGTCTAACTATGAATTTGCGCTTAGGCCTCTGTGCACATACGCAGTCGCATCAAGCTCAAATAACCATTTTTTGGCGGTCTACCTCTGGGCAATCTGCCATTTACTTTACCTTCATACACTTGTTTGGTCAGTCGCTCATCCTTCATTCTTTCAACATGTCTGAACCATCTTAACTGATTTCTTTCCCATATATCAACTAGTGTCTCTTCTGTACCACATTCTTTGAGGATTATCTCTTTTCGGACTTTTTCCATCAGTGTTTTTCCGCATATTGTACGCAGAGGTTTCATGCCAATCGCGTTAATTTTACGCTTGTCCTTTCCTTGACAGGTCCATGTCTCGCTTTCGTATAGTACAGTCGGTACGAATATAGAATTATGTATGGTCATTTTAGCTTCTTTTGATATGTTTTTATTTCTGGGAATGGACCCTGCTCTACCGATAACCTTCTTATCCTTATTTATGCGCCTATCTAGCTCCCCACATATTTTTCCGTCGCTAGTGAATAGGCTACCCAGATATACGTACTTGTCAACTTGTTCCAATCTCTCATCATTTAGGACAATGTTGCACATTATTTTCTCACTTTTTCCTTTAAACACCATGATTTTTGTTTTATTTACGTTAATTTTGAGGTCCGTGTCTTCCATGCTTGTATTAAGTTTATTCAAGATTCTTCGCAAATCCTCAATTGATTTTGCCATCACAATCTTGTAATCTGCGAGAACTAACCCACGTACCTTCACTGTTTCGAGATCAACACCTTTTTCGTCGAAGAGGGCCATTCTTAAAGACTTATCCATAAATATGATAAATAGCTATGAGGACATAACGCATCATATTGTTTCATGCCTTGCATAATATCGAACCAATCACTGAGTTTGCCATTAACTCTTACACTCGCTTTACTACCTGCATATATTGTTTTTATTGCTCGTAGGAGCCATCCATTGACTTGTACTCTTTAAGGACTTCCCAACATTTACTATTCTATTTACCTTGTCAAATGTCTTTTCTAATTCAACAAATTCACAGAAAACTTTCTTTCCTACTCTCAAACTTTTTTCTGTGATCTGTCTCAAGCTGAATATTTGATCTGTACATGATCTTCCTGACATAAATCCACTTAAGAATTCCCACATCTTTTCTTCTCTTATTTTCATCACCCTAGGAATAAGTATTTTTGAGTATATTTTACTCACGATACTTAATAAGCTGACACCTCTGTAATTATTGCAGTTGCATTTATCTCCCTTTCTTTTCTATATTGGTACGATAATCGCTTTTCTCCAATCGTCTCGGACTCCTCCCAAGTTGATACATAAATTTATCAATTCGCACAACCTGTGAAGTATGTACTCGCCACTATATTTAAGCAATTCAGCGCTAATACTGTCTATACCAGCAGCCTTACCGTTTTTTAAGTTCTTAATTATATCTCTAACCTCAGTAATACAGACTTTCTCAATTGAGTTTTCTAATGCATTATATTCTATGTCGCAGTTCTGTTGTGCTATAGCTTCACCTCGTATTAATTCTTTAAAAGAGTCTTATAATCTGAAAAAATGTGGTGATTGGTGTTTATCGGTCTTCCTAAGCATTGGTCAGTTGGTTTTGCTTGAAATTCTTCTTTCTACTCCGCGAAAATGAAAATAAATATATTGTTTTAAATTATCATCATTATGATTGCATTGAATATTTGTTTCAATGAATAGGCCTGCTTAATTTTTGTACTTTGAATATTCAAATTCTTTAAACGGTAGAAGAACTTTTTCTATTTGAGTGAATTGTTCTTTGCATCAATTAATATTGCATCTACTCTGTTACGTTTTTCTTTAACAATATGACGCATATTAGAAACAAATAAAAATTTATTTCTGTTGAAAAAAATTTCTTTGTTGTAAAGAAATTTTTATCTGACCAAGAAATAGGCTTATTTGAATTAAGTAATCATATATTTGGTTCAAAAAAACATTTACTCAGTCCGAGTTTTATTTATTTGTATGTAATAATTATCTTCTTGAACTTACACCATACTTTTTTACATTACGGAACTCACCTATTATAAAAAATACTTATTCATTACAGTTAATAACAAATCTCTTTCGCTCAGCGAATAATATTTTTTGATCAAACTTTTCGTATCAATTCAGAAACTCAAAATAGCTAGAAAGTTAATTTTCACTTGTTTATTTTTCTAATTGAAAATTTTATTTTTTGTCAGCATCCAAAATAGAGAAAAGGTGTCCCTTAGGCAAAACAAAAAAAAGCTTGAAATTTTCTCGGAAACTAATACTATTTTTAATCAAACCGTTTTGTGTGGATTTAAACACTTAATAGCTATATGTAGAAAGCAAATTCTAATTTTTTTAAATGAAAATTACATTCTTCATTACCGTCAAACTGTAAAAAAAACGTGAGCCTCGAACGAAAAAAAAAATTTCTCTCTAAATTTTCTCGGAGCCTAATAACATTTTCCACTTGAACTATTCATGGTTTATTTCAGCACTGATCTATTTCGGAAGGAATTTATTTATTTTTTTTTTTTCAAATTAAAAATTTGATTTTTGTGAATGTTTTTTTTATTTCTGTCAAATCATGAAAATGTGGATTAGGCCCTTATATTATGAAATGCTACCTTTCTTTTTTTTACTTTAACTATGCTTTCCATGGTTAGTTTTCCATGTAACTTTATGAGTCTTTTACTACGTCATCCTTTGCTCCGAATTTTCAGAAGCTTTCATGTATGGTAATAAAACGAGAAAAGAAAGGAAATATAATTGTGAGACTTACCTATATTTTGAACCATTATATTTATGTCTACAGTCTGTCAATAATTACATATAATATGTCTGTTTGCTTTTCATTAGCTGTAATTACACGCCGATCTCTAGATACATTGGGCGAAATGTGCGAAATTCCCATTCATTAAAGTACATATATATATATATATATATATACCACCCATCTCACGGTTGCGAGACGTAGTCATAGGTGTACTTTTACCGCGGTTCCACTGGAGACACTTCAGAATCCCATTTAATTAACATGGGGAAATTTTGGATTTTCGAAAAATTGAACTCATACTTCAGGGTTTGATCGAAACGTGCCAACTTTTTCAGGGATTGAAGAGAAGTACCTATGAAATGAAACCATACTAATAAAATTTTTTTCACCCCCCCCCCATCCGCACAGCGCCCCAAATACAGTCAAACCTCGTTTATCGGGACACTCATTTATCGTGATCTTCACTTATCGGGATCTTGCAACCTCGTTTATCGGGACATCTTGTTCCCCTTCCAACCACCGCTCCTTATACATTAGCACTTGAAGTGGGGTGAGGTGAGAGCGTGGTGGGAGTAGCGGGAATTTAAAATTCTTTTTGATCATTTGCCATCAAACCTGACATAACCCGTAAATAACAACACAGCAAGGTGTCATGGCAACCCGTCTCGAGGCTGGGGGTAGTAGTGGGAGACCCCTACGAATCCCGATAAACGAGGTGTTTACATTTCGAGGGCGTCCCGATAAACGAGGTTTGACTGTATGACCAAAAAATAAAAAAACTATATTTTTACGTATTAATGCTACTTTTTAGCAATTTCCGTCATCTTTTTCATACAAATAACTACTAATGGACAATTTTAATATTTCTCATGACTCTTTAAACAATTTTTAATTGTTTAAATAAATATAACCGATTTAAACAATTATTTATTCCCAAAAAAATGTAAGAAATAATCGTTTCTTCTGATTGAAATGTACTTGATTTTATCAATTTTTGGAGTAGTAATTTTTTTAAAGACATTATGTAATTATTTAAACAATATCTTCTTGTTTATTCTCAAAATTTCTAAAAATTGACCCAGAGATGTCCAGTTTTTTCTCAAATTGGTACACTATGCTACTTTTTGTTGAATAATTATATAATTTTGATACATTTCTTCTAATTTTTATTAAATTTCTATTTATTTGAACAATTTTGATTTGCTTAGGCAGTTTTTTTCGATAACTTTGAAAAAATAAAATACATATAATTATTTTCCTGACTGTATAGTGTATATTAACATTTTTCTAACAATGACGCGACGTAACAGAATTTACTACTCCTCGAAATCATTTAATATTATGTTTAATTCAGAAAATACGATTCAAAAAATATTTTCGGAAAAATAAATGTTTAATACGATTATTTTTGTTTAAACAATTGAAAAATGGTTAATATATTCTTTGTATGCACTATACAGTAAGAAAAATAATTACATGTATTTTATTTCATTTAATTTTTTTAAAGTTATCGAAAAAAAACTGCTTAGCAAATCAAAATTGTTTAAACAGATAGAAATTTATTGAACATCAAAAGATATGTATAAAAATTATATAATTATTCAACAAAACGTAGCATAGGGTACCAATTTGAAAAAAACTGGACATCTCTGATTTAACTTTTCGAAATTTTGAGAATGAACAATAAGTAATTGTTCAAATAATTGCATCATGTTTTTTAAAAAAATCACTACTCCAAACAATGACAAAACTATTACATTTCAGTCAGAAAATACGATTATTTTTTACATTTTTTGGGAATAAATAATTGTTGAAATAAGTTACATTTGTGTAAACAATTAAAAATTGTTTGAAAACTCATGGGAAATATTCGAATTGTCCATCAGTAACTATTTGTATGAAAAAGACGACGGAAATTGTTAAAAAGTAACAATCATACGTAAAAATGTATTTTTTTTATTTTTGGGTCATATTTAGGGTGGTGTGGGAGGGGGGCGGGGCGTAAGAGTGAGTTAAAAATAAAAGTTATTCATATGGTTTTATTCCCTAGGTACTCCTCTTCAAACCCTAAAAAAGTTGGCACTTCTCGATCAAACCCTGAAGTATGAGTTCAATTTTACAAAGATCCAAACTTTCCCCATGTTAATGTATATGTATATTGGGGTTACTGATTATAAATTCAAAAAAAGCATTATAATGAAGTGGCAAGCTCATAATTGAAATGAGGTTTTAGAACTGAAATTTTTATTTCAGATAATGATAAGTTTATAGTACTAAGTTTGCAACCTAATAAGATGTTGGGAACCTGTTACAATTTAAAAAATAAAATATTTTAGTAATTCTAATTTTTTCATTGATTTTCACAATATTTCTGTACATTTGAGTTAGTCATGTACTTTCATTCATAAATACAAAAGTGAAAATCTCTTATAAGTCCAGCAGAATAAAGAAAAAAAAATCTGCCCGCTTCGCGGACACATTCTCATCGCGCGCTTCGCGCGCGACTCGCAAGTTTGAGCGCGCCTGGGGCGCGCGACTGTTGGATCTCGCGCTTCGCGCTCGATCATATATTTATCTCGCGCTTCGCGCTCGATTATGTATTCAACTCGCGCTACGCGCTCGGACATATTTGCATCGCGCTTTACGTTCGGTTTCTCTAGATTTTTGAACTTCGTGTTCGACTTTGATGGAAAGAAAAAGTTTATTTGCAAATATTATAAAATTATCAAAACCTGTTCATGTGAAGTGATTGTTAAATTTGTTTTTATTTTAGAATGAAATGGAACTTTATTTACTCAAGATTCTATCGACCTTAAGGAACACATTCTCATCCAGACACTCGCGCTTCGCGCACGATATGTGATTTGGAAATCATTTGAACCTTGCGTTTCTCGCTCGTTTCTGTGCACCGTATGATAGAAATGAAAAAGTCACGAATAAAACCAAAACTACGCATCATATCAAAAAGTGAATAATTACAAATTTGGAGATATTTTTCGGGTGCATAATTTTGTTCCATTTATCTTTGGTCGTATCTTGCATAGTTTGACAGCAAAATGAAATTATTGATTTTTCAATATTTTTTTGTGTGATCAAAATTTGGATTTTTGATTTTTCAAAAAATTCAAAAAGTTGTTACGAAAATATTGTAGGGTGTTCAAAAAGAAACATTTTTCTCCTCTTGACTTTTTTTCATATCGTGCGTTTTTCGGCATAAAATGTTAATTTACGTTTGCTTTTTGTAATTTTGAAAATGCTATAACTCCGGTAATTTTTTTTTTATCCGAAAAAGTCATTAGAATAAATTGTTCGAGTTCTTGATTACTATGAATAGCCGTACATAGAATTTTTGAATTTTGAAAAAAATGGTCTCAAAAATTTTCAAAATGCTCTAACTTTTTGAATTTTGATCAAAATTAGCTGGTTAACGAACTTGTTCTTTCTTTTCAGGCCCTAAAAAAGTGTGCGAAAACACAACCCAATCTGATTATTTTTTCTAAAGTTATCGTGCCTACAGACAGACAGACAAACAGACAGACTACAGACAGACAGAGACCTTGGTAAAAACCTTTTTTTCCAGCTCAGGGGGTCTCAAAACGTGGAGATTTGATGAAAACCGACCAAGTCAAATTTTACATAAAACCAATACCTTCTCATTAGGATGAGAATGTAAAAATTCTGTTTTGTTGGTGGCTTTTATCGAGAAAAGGTTTTGAAGTATTGTTCGTATATTATCAAATGTAGGCTGCATTACACGCTGAAAGGTGGCCTTCCACATATAAAATCACACATAATAATAGGATTTATTATTTATTAATCAAATCAAAACTTTTTAATTTTATCAGATTTTGTATGTTACATTGGGCTGTTCCGAATTTATACCCGTGAAAATTCGACTTTCGATTTCAAAAAATGAAACTTGTTAAATAAACTTCTTCGTTTTCCGGAAAGAGAAATTCCACATTTTTTGCAAATCGGTCAACATTAACCCATGCTCCCGGGCTGTTGGAATTAACACAAGGTTTTGAATGAAAAAAGCTCGGTTTATAGAAAAAATTGAAGAAAATAAGTATTTTTAAATAACATTTTGTAAATTAAAGTAATTTTCACCCAATAACTATTTATTTGAACTCTCCCCTAATCCCCCTGTATTATGTCCGGAAACGCCCCAAAAATTGGAAAATAGCAGTTTTATGTAAAATTCATGTTAAAGACGGTATTTTTTGGAATTTTTTAGCATGAATTATTTTCATTCGATCATTTCGATTTCATTCATTTTTAAAATTTTCATTTTTCATCGTAAAAACTTATTATTTTTTACTTTATTATTTTCATTTGTTCAAACAATTTTTTCTCTTTCAAATCTTGAGAAGTTACTACGTTCTAGAATCAATGATACATTTATTGAATGCTCAGAGTGATAATTTGTGTGAAAGACAGTTCACAATTATTTAAACCATTTTTATTTGTTTATATAATGTGCTTCCCTTGTCGATCCTGAAAAGTTGCTATTTTAGGAAGCTAACGATGCAGGTAATGATTTTCAAGAGTGATATTTATTGTTAAGTATAGTTTTGCAATTATTTATACAATTAATAATCATTTACTTACGCCTTTTCGTTGGAAATGTGGCGAAAATTCTTGTTCTTTTTTTAATTTCATACACTATGTCGCATAATATCCAGTATTTTCCTATTACAGAACTTATACGCTAATTGTTTAAACCTTAATTATTCTCATGAACTAGAATCTTCCTCATCTTTGCTATGAAAAGAAACATGTCACATTCATTCTTTAAATTATTGGAAACTTTCTTTAACAAAAAGATCACTTTCAACATTCATTACCTGGGACATTAATTTCATAAAATAATAACTTTTCACGATACACAGGATGGAAAAATTGTTTAAACAAATCAAAACTGTTCAAACAATTACCCAATATCTCAAGCAAAGAATATTATTCTTAACATTCGTTATTTTAGTCATAAATTTAAGAAAATGAATACTTTTTACGATTAACACGGGATAATTTGTTTAAATAAATTGAAATTGTTTAAATAATTGCCAAATATGTTGAGCAATAAGTATTATTGAAATTCATTGAAATTCATCAACTGTATCATTTATCCAGAAAAAAAAATTTTCACGATTTAGTGGCGAACAAAATTTAAAGAAATAATAATTTCTGAAACAGAATGTTGCACTTTAGAGTATAGGTAAAAGATTTCGTGAGTTTCCACTTGAAACTCCTGATTCAACGTTGTCCGCCCTCGCTCGGGCATTATTGAGAATGCGCGGCCAATAGCCCAATATCTGCTTATACATTAATTCTACATCATTGCCTGAGATCCGTGGCCATTGTCCACATTGACCGGCAAATGACAACATGCCCGTCGTCTGTGGGCATTGTCGACAATGACCGGACGTTGTCCGCAATGCCCGATTCCGGTCTTTGACCGTAACATATACAACTATACAATGTACTACATTTCGTGTATACTATACCTACTTATATCTTATAACAAGACATTTTTAATATTATGAAATATTCCTCAACAAGATTATGCCTTTTAGTTTTCAAATTATTTATTATTGCCGTCATTTTTTCGGCAATTCGCATTTTTCAATCTGAAAGAAAAATCTCTATGGAACTCATCATTAATTTCATTTTGTTTTTACTCATATATTATTGACCAATTGATTCCTTATACAGATCAATTTGAAGCTCCTATATCATACAGACTCAAGTAGTATAATAGTTGAAACAAAATCCAATATCGCCTTAAAAATGATCACTATTAAAAAATAATAGAAACAGTTTAAATAAGTTTAAATAACACATAAACAAATTTAAATTCGTTCCCTTCGAAATTAAAAATACTGCAAATGTGAAACATGCAAAATTGTACTGTTCACTTTTAAAATTGAAACCATCAAAATTGAAGAATTTATTTTCAAGTCAACAAGCTGAAATAATTTCAGTTTACTAATCATCGAATACTAAAAATAATTTATGTTAATCATTCGGAATTTCCAAATATTTTAATAAATTTTAAATTAAAGCTCATCGAATTTTAGAGATTGACAAAGATAATTAGTTATAATCGTAGATATAAGAAAAATATTTATCTATAACTTAATAAATTTCCTTCCAATGACAAAAAACGTGAATAACTTCCAATGCAAAAAAAAGATGAATAACTCGTATGCACGAATGAAACTGATATCCGTTGATTTGAATTCCTGTAATACCGTCATGAATTATTTTTCCGTGGAAGTCAATTCACTCCCTGAAAGAGATTTTCATGTGTATCTTTTCCACTTTCATATTTGCAGTCTCCTAATTGGATTGACGATTACCAATTTTTTTCACAGCAGTATAGTAATGTTTTTCATTTTTATGATTTTCGCCATACCGAGAAGGAAGTCTTACTTTGTAATCGAATAATTGCGTTTTTACTTATTTTTTCATTAATTTGTGAAGCTTCTAATATAAAAAAACATTACCGGTATAATATGTATAATGCAGCTTCACTGTATTGTATTAATTTAATAAAAGGACTTGCTAAATGTGCTTAGTCTCTGCTGCGTTACAAGATCAGTGGTTCTGTCAGACCCAGTGACACAAGCGCCGAAATATTAATTTCACATTGTCTAGACATCCAGTCTTACCATTACATTTTATTAAGAACGAGTGAAAAATCTCAAAAAATAGAATTCCCGACACTGTAAAATTTCAGAAAAAAACTATTCAAAATAGAAAATTTCCGAAATTAGAAAATTGCCGACACTTAAAAATTGCCAACATTTTATCCGATACAATTATATACCATAAAGCCATTTCTCTTTCGGGGTAGGCGTGACACTACCCGATTCATGTATAATTCCTGAAACCAAATTTCCGACACAGGAATATTTCAGAATTATGAAATTCCCAATTCTAAGCAATTAAAAAAATTGTATATAATAAAATAATAAATAAAATACAAAATATTTTCATCAGGTAAAAGTATTTTATTTATTATTTAACTAGTTTGAAATTGTTTAAATTCTGCAATTTCCAAGTTTTTGTTTAAAAACTTTTATTTGATCAAAGATTTCGCCCGGTTATCGTTTATGACCGTTTTTTCGCGAAAAGTGCGTAACTGTTTCACCAAGATGTCACAAAAAGAGGTTGGGACATTAAAATGCAATATCACCTCACGCGATAACTACCCCATTTGAAAAATATAGAGTTACATTCTATTTTTTTGTTTATGTTTGCATCAACTTTTAAGGTTCTTAAATTTCAAAATAAGTCTGCTTCACAGCTTAGAATGAGAAAACACTTTATTGAACAGAATCACTTATTAAAATTAAAAAAGTACCCCTTGAAGAGGTTTTACACAAATATTTGACTTTTTTTAATCAGAATTTTTCCTGTACATTACAAGCTCCTCTACTTTTCAGTTTAAAGACATTAAAACATCCTAAAAAGATTCTCATCAATATGTATAAAAAAATGGATATCACTGTGTTAATATTTTGTAATAAAATTAATGTGAATTTGCAATTTTCATTATGTGTAAACATAAAAATAGTACTCTAGTTTGTATCGGCTTGTATATGGTGATATTATGTTTAATGATTCCCATACTTACTTTGTGACATCCTGGTAAAACGATTACGCATTTATAAATATATAAGTAATATATATATAGTAATATAAAATATATAAGTGAAAAAGCCAAATATCGTTCTTAGGGATAGTTCTCTATCACTGGCATACATTTTAACTTCAGAAGGTAATTTTTCATCATTCAAGACCAAAAATATAAAAGGTGTAAAAAAAGCACATCATTAATTTGCAGCCTCTTACAGAGGGTGGGTTTTCACTTTTACTGACAGTATTCTAAATAAAACGAGGGTACAATTATTTTCAGTGATGTCTACCATCATTTTATTGTCATAGTTATTACTTTTACAAAACTTATTCTTCATTTGACAAAAAATATATATGTTTAAGCCACCCTAATGTCCAGCAATATAAAGTCCTGTGCAAAATTCTCTTATGAAAAAGAAACATTGGTAATTATAGGATCCAGTACCTTTTTCGCGGAAAAGTATTGAATTTCCAATACTTTTTCGCAAAAAAGGATTAGATCCAATACCTGTCAATACTTCTTTATCGTATGGGTTATTTCCAATTTTTTTAACAAAAATGCTTCTGCATGTCCAGAAGTGGTGTCAAAATCAACAACTTACGAATAACAATATTTTAGTAACAACTGACTTTGCAAGTATAACTTCTAGCGTTAGAAATTCCTTCTTATAATTAATGTTTTCCCGATGAGGTCTGACGTCGCCGGGCGAAAGCTTGAATTAAATGAAAAATTTTAAACAAAAACTACTAGACTAGTAGATTCAAAACCATCAATATATCGACAAACTATATCTAAATACTCTTGTCGACAAACCTAACATCAATTCAAGAATTATTTCGGGAATTTTAAATTGATCTTAATTTTCTAATTTCGGGATTTTTCTATTTCCAATATTTTTTTATAGAAAATTTCTCAATTTCAGGTAATTAATTTTTCGGTATTTTTCAGTAGACCCTTTTATTAAGCATATTCTTATCGATTTAGATTTTCCGAGAATACTGCGCTATAGTTTTGGTATTCTCTCGTATAAGCTATTTTCAGCAGCTTACTTCCGGTAAGAACTGTTATTATGGAGCAAATCTGGATTTTGTTTTTCGAATAATAATCTGATTTTACAATAATAATCTGCTTTTCAAATTGTTTAAGTCGGAAGGCTAAGAAGCATATTAAACATACTGTCTATAAAGTTCACACACTTTTTCATTTTACAATCACCATGAATTATTTTAACTCGTCTAACTTATTTATGTGGGATAATCTCTGAAACTTTTTAAATTTAATTTTGGGAAATAGAGAAATTAATGATTGTTTAATGTTCATAGTTTTTATCTAGTCATAATAATTTTTATAAATCACATTTCCGGGTGTTTGATAAGATAGGTATTACTTATTAAAATTATTTAAATAAAGAAAAAGACATCACCTAAAATATTTTGTTACATATTATAGTTACTGGTCCATCAGCTGCTTCTTTCTAGCAGTATAAATTTCAAAATTTTGGTGATATAAAAGCCAATGACCACAAAATAAAATATTGTTATAAATTCTTTGAAGAAATATTGCGAACAAAGTAAAATTTTGTAAGTTCACTTAAATTATGTAACATATCAATAAAATTATTTTATCATTTTATACGATTAACAAAAAGCAGGTGGTCTTATATGCTCATTCACTTCTTGCCGCCAGTGTATATTAGTGCAGCTAGGAAGCACTGAATACGAAATGCCCCTATTTTAATTAAAGCCTTGCAGCTCAGCTATTCTGAAATAAATATAAGAACTGTGAATGTTGAAAGTTTCAGAGATTTTCCTTAATTCCAAACAGACCAGAAATTAATTTTGATGAAGGACTGATTCCCCGTAAATTACATTTTCCATTTATGAATGCATGAAGTGACTTTCGAAACTTTATAATATTCTCATTGCAATTATTTTTTTAATATTCTGGTAGGAAGAACCTTTGAACAATATTTCATTCTGAATAAAAGCTCACAAATAGTGTTTTTTGTAGCTTTCCAGATCTACTTTATTACCCATGAGATAACCCTTTGAACTCAACCAACATCCGTGCACAATATTTGATATATTTTGTAACAAATCTTGAAAAAAAACTTGAAATTTTTTCCTAACGCAGGTTCCAACTTCTTGAACATTTCTTTTCTGAGGTATTCTACCTGTAATACCGGAACAGTTAAAAGCGAAAATAAAGTTATAAGGGTAGTTGAAAACTAGAAGAGAGTCTGAAACTTGAAATGAAGTTTCCTTCAGCATTTTTATTAGTTATTATTCTGACTATTACATTTTTAATTCTAACTTCAGGCTACAACCGAACGAATTTATACTTATCCAGAAAGATATTCGGCCTGATGGTATAATAATAATTTTAAAAAACTAACTTTATATACCGAATTTCGTCTGTTACGCACGGAGAAAAGTCCGGATTTTTCGGAAAAAGTTTTTAACACCGGAAATTTCAAAGTGAATTTCAAACATTCAGGATTGTATTCAGGAAATTCCGGACTAAGAACTGGCAGATAAGGAATCGGAATGCACGATGAATATTGCGAGCCCTTTCCGCTGCCTTCCTAGACTGAGTCCTGAACTGCTCTAGCCCCATTCCTAGCGCCACTGTAGGCAGCACTCTAATTCTGGATGGAACGCTGGACTCCAAGTACTCTTCCAACAAAATTCATCCTGTATCCGATTTTTTCGAAATACAGGACTCAGTCCCTATTTTTTCGAATTCCATTTTTTTCCGTGCCCTAATAATTTTGATTTTGATGGTTCTTATTATAGATAGATAGATAGATAGATAGATATATAGATAGATAAACGCTTATTTTTCAGCTTGCTGGCCATAAAAAATTGACTTGCTTACACTTCCATTTTTATAGATTTTTCTTAAAACTAACCGTTAAAAACTAACATCCATCCATTCCTTATCTCTAAGCCGCACGCTCTTATCGCCTTGCCTTCCTCGTTTCGCCTCGTCTCGCTCGCATGTCCCTACTTTTTCGCATTGCCTCGCTTGCCAACCTCTGTTTTCGCTCTAATAGCTACTACTTATTTACTATTCACAATATTTACATCTTACTTATATCTACTTTCTCTCCTATTTACAATCTTTCCGTCTCCATTCCTCTTCCTCCTTCCTTCTCTCCATCACAATCTTACCCGACACTCCCTTCACCCATGCTACTGCCCTTTTTTCCCCCTTTTCATGCAATAATACCTCCATGCTTATCTCACTTCTTTCCACCTCCACGCACTCCTCCAACTAGTGCTTCACTCTTGCATCCCCCTGTCCACACAGTTCCGTGCCGTAATAATTTTGATTTTGATGGTTCTTATTATATTGAATATGACTATTTCCTTTTAGAGAATAATTCTCCGTTTCATTATGATACAAATATTGTATAAGTTTCTATTTATTTGCACGAAAGTAAATTAACGTTACTAATTATGGAAAGGTCTGATCCAGTTTTAGCTTTGAACATTTCATACTGCATAAGTTGTAATAAGTACCTCTTAACAAAGAAGTAACTTATAACGAGAAAGCAAAGGGTAATGAATTACAGTTTCATTCTGCAAAATAAAGAAAGAATTTCATTTCACGCGGCTCTATTTTAACTTTTTAAGTGCAGATCTGCAAATCAAAAACTGCTGTCTACCAATCTTATTAAAGTTCGCTAGAAAGATTTCTTTCCATTGCTTGTGGCAGAAAAAGTTCAGATTCATTAATTAAGACTGAAAAGCCTGTGATTTTCTAGAGGTATTATTACATATACGAATGGCGTATGAAATTAATGGTTTCAATTACACGAAGAAGTACTTAGTATTATATTGTAGATATTTTAATTATTATCATTAGGTATAATTAAACAGTGTATTACTAATCTGAATTACAAGACATCTCTTGCATTTCAACTAAATGAATACTTAATTTTTATTATCATTCTTATTCTCTCTATAAATCTTTCAATACATGTCAATATTCGTTGATACTCTTAGCATTTACAATATTGATATATGGAAAATATCAAATAAAGATATAAGTAGGTGAATTTGCGTGATCTTCTTTATTCTTACACGATGTATGTATTGTCCACTTAGCAGCTTTCAATAGCCACACGTATTTATAGGAAATTTATGAGTGCGAAATATTGCATCAAATTTTATTTTACTACGTTACTGAACAAGTGTAATGTCTCTCACTGTGAAATGTAACATTAGGCGATTATTAACACTATATTTCTATACGCCCTACACACCTTTTTGAAAAATTTCATTATCTTCAAAAAGTTTTTTTCATTTTTGTTTAATGAAATTAAATACAGTTTAATTAATCATTCACTAAAATGTCGAGTTTGATATAAATTACTGGATTAATTTTGTTAATATTGATTTGCAATAGATAACTAAAAATTATTCTCTCCCTATCCACTAATACTTTATTGAATTTTAATTAGTTATCTTTCAGTGAATTTCCGGAATGCGATACAAATCACTTCCAAACTATTGAGCATGTTCTTGTTATTATTTAGTTTATTATAGAAGGTTTATTATTATTCGTATTAGTCTTGTTAATTAATTAATTATTTAAAGTAATTAATTAAATTATGCGTGCGAAATTATTTAAAGAAATTAATTAAATTATGCGTGCAACCATTCTGGAATAAAACGATGTAGCAGATGAGGGTCGAGACTTGAGCTACATATTCGTCCCGTTTCGTTGAGACTGAAACATTATACTTATCTTCACTTCCTGAAGGAAAATTCAAATGTTATTTAGGTCGCCCTAATCGAATTCGTCTGTAGTTAGTTTTTATGTAAATCCTTGCGAATGAATTTCCATTTCCATTTGCATTCCATTTGCTTAAGGTATAACTGTCCCTAACTATACTATACTTCGTTTTCTTGAATATAGTTATCCACAGCATCAAACGTTAACCCTATATCAAACATCAGCAACTTTTAGCGACGAAAGGGGCTGAAAACTCAACAGGCCGTAGAGCTAGGAGTAATTGAAAGATCTCGGAACAACACTGAAACTTTCGAACTTCCACTAAATGGTCGCTGATAATTGATGAGGAACTAAGCAAAACTTGGTAGCGCCATCTAATTACGGAATCCCAGGCGGAAAATTTATACATAGTGGAAAATATTATGTATATTTATCATTTGTTTTATACATTTATTTTCTTGCATAAAACAGAAAAAAATATACATATTTTTTCCACTATGTAAAAACTATATATAATTTTTTTGATTACTTGAGTCGAATTTCCAATGCAAGCTGGAACCCATTCGGGCACGCTTGGAATATGGGATTTTTTGAAATTGCGTTCAATTTAACAAAAATTCAGAGCCACTTAAATCACTTCGGAAGTAGGATTTCACCAAATAGAAATTTTTCCGATGGTTTTGAAATAAAATCCATCTGATATGGCGCTGATGGAGAGTCGAATAAAGGATTCGACTTTGCCATGTTGTCCACTCATTCATTTTATGAAATATGTTTAAAGAATGTTTAATTTGTAAACGTACACATTGATAAATATAGTCTTAGTGAATCCCTTAAGCTAAAGATTGAATTATGTACCTTTATATATAAATGGTTTCTAGTAAAGTATTTGAATACTTGACGAACTTTAAACGACTGCATAATTTAGAGCTTGAATAAATATGGTTTAAGCGAGTCACAAAACATAAAAGCGCGATAATTAGCAACTTATGAGTAATTAATTCTGAAAGCGATCATCCAAAGTCATACGGAGTTACGCTGCTTTAAAATTAAAAGTACGTTTACCTTTCGTGTGAACAAAATGTAAATACGAAGTATAACATTAATTAATCTTTCCTCTACAAATTCTCGAGCTTGTCGGGAAGCACGTTTGATAACACGATCACTAATACCACTAATTTCCGTTTCATTAAAGCCTGCAGTCCATCGATCCAAAGGACCGAATTTACGAGTTTACTTAATTGGCATTACTACTCGTTCATTAAATCTGATTTGACTGTTACAAGGTTTCTCGTTTACTTTTTATACTTTCATTCTAATTAAAAGTAATAAAGTCAATTTAAATTATATGAAAGGTGAAAAGATGTAAAGATGAAACAAAAAATATACACAAACGTTTTTTGAAAATAATTTAAACGCAAGAAAAACAATTAATGGACGACAGACTTAGGTGAAAGAAACTCATCGAATCTGAACGCCTAGATATGGGAACTAAAATTCTTCCAAATTTCGTGGTTGTAGCCCTATTCTTCTTCGAGATGTCAATAAATAAAGATATATACACACTCGCATTAACACATCCTCGGATATTTTCTTTAAATTTCATGTTTGTGTTCATGATTTCGAATTATATCTAAATATGTCAGAAAAGTAGATTTTAAAATTTGTGGCATTACAAATCTCCCCATATGAGGAAGCAGTAATCCATGTTTAAGTAGTATATGACTGTTATGGTCAGGCCTGAATAGACTTTTTCGGAAGAAAGAAAAAAACGTTCACAAAGATCGATTATTTCACAGAAAAAAATAAGAATAAAATTTGTTGCAGGAAATTTTTTAGAGCGATAAAGTTTTGTTCAGCCAACTTCGCGTCTTTCAAAATACATGCGTTTGTCATGGAATAAACAAGAAAGTTTAACCGATATTTGTGTAAGGTTTATCCTGTGAAGTTAGTTTTTGTTGCAGAGAATCTTCCGTCGGAAATCGATGTAAAGTTTATCTTGTGTTTTTTCTGTGTTATCTTCCAATTCCTTTACACACCCGCCACACAGTTTATTGGTGGTGGGAGGGGGACCTACAGTTTAAGGTGGGTTCCGAACCACCAAGAGTAACAGCTTTAAGTACTTAGAGAACCTTTTTTCTAGAGGTACCGGTCCCGCGATTCTCCGGAGATAAACAACTCCCTTGCTAGGCTAGTCACCGCATGGGCCGCCGAGGCTCTTCTAGAGTGCGAGGCGGGAATCGAACCCCCAAGCCGACGGAGTGGTCCAAAGCCTACGCCTTAACCCTCACGACCACCGTCCGACTTTTATATATATGCACTTGCTTTCAGTTGTAAGTGAGGTTATACTTGTAATAATAAAAATTAAATTGAAATAAGATTACCATAAATAAGTATTGTTTCTTCCCACATATTTTTTTACATCAAATAAAAAATTTAATTTTCCTTACTGTATATTTTTCTTATCAGATAAGTATTGCTTTTTCTATTAAAATAAAAAAATCGATGATTTTTACTAACAAGGAACAAATAATCTAGTACCAGTAAACTTAAAAATATTCTTTTTCTAGCCTGGTGTAATCGTCATATGACACCTGGATTAATCTTAAATTGATCCTCTCTCTTATATTATGTCCTCCTATAAAAGCCTGCTAAATCTTCAAGATTTTAATAAAGCTGAAACCCATCGAACCCTTTGATCCACATCCACCTGAAAATAAAATTTATCCGCCGCTAGATAAATTTGATACCTTATTTGTAACATCATTGACAGCTTTTTTCATCTGCCGTCGGATAAAAGTATATCTGTCAATTGTTTTATAAAGCTGTCGAATTTATCTGGCGGCGAAGAAATTTTATTTTCTCGTGCGGATCAAAGTGCTGCAGCATTTCTTTTCGATTTCAGGATAAAAGCTGAATATTTTCTATGTGTGGAAAAAATATTTTTTAAGTTAATATTTTTGTAAAATCTTATGAAGCTTGAAGTTGTATATCATATCGTAAATTTACGAAATAGAAAATAAGAGACTCATATCACACCACTGATAGAAAGATCATATATTTGTCTTCTTATTTTTCCTCAAGGAAAAATTTAAATTCATATTACGTTACGATTACTTAATTTTTGTATAAAAGTGTACTCTAATGATAACATCGTTTAAGAAATTCTCATTTCTCTCAAGTATTTGAATTCTCTGACACTTTCGGTAGTTCACATTTTTATAGTTGTACGATTTTATTATTCCGAAAATAATACGTTTTAGATTCTGCATTGTATGCGAACTTTGTTTTATTTCCTACTGTAGCTAATAATTACTCCTATTTAGTTTCAGAGGTACAATTACGAATTTCTGTGACATCATAATTTTAGTATTCATCTCGTGAAATAGGGGGAATATAAATCAGCCAAAGGCTATGGGTATGTCATTTTACCTAGAGTATAATTCCACACTTCTCATTCGGTTCTAATTTACGCATTTATTATATGTAGTTTCAACTTGTGAATATAATTCACGTTGCGCGAATTGCGTAATATTATTATTTATTAAAATTCATAGTGGTCACTAAAAACTAAAAAATTGAAATTCGCAATATTATTTCCTGGCCATTGAAATTAACATAACCATAATTTTAAGTTTGAAACATTTTTTCTTTAAATAATCAAAACAAATTTAAAAATTCAAATATTTAGACAGGATCTCATTTGAATTCCAAACTTTCATAAATTACAGCTTTCGATTCGAAATAGATACAATTTTTCATGACCTAATTTTCAAATCATACGATTGTTAAGTTACAGTTTGAAAATCGTTTAATATTGAACATATTTAGAATGATTTATTCTGGAACTTCTAATCAAACATGGTTACATTTTTTTATTATTGAAAAATTGTACAATTTTGAAAGTTAAAATTAGAATTGTCTAATTATGAAAGGACTAATAATTAATTATTCAGTTTGCATCGTTTTTAAGTAAAAATGGTTCAATTTATAACTCTTTCAATTCGAAATTGTGGAAGCATTGAAAACTGTGTTTTTTTTATTTTTTTGAGAAATTGAATGATTAAAAATGAAAATGTTCGAGTTAAGGCTTTCAAAAAAGTTAACGATTTCAAGATTACACATTACGGACTGAAGTAGCGTTTCATAGGTTTTTCTCAAAACATTTTCCATAATTCTCAGTCAGAAAATAAATTCACTGGCACACCTTTGAAAATAAACCGTGTCTAGGTACATCCAGATTTGGTGAGCAAAGAAAGAATATTGTCGGTGAGCCCAGGGTATCTGAAAAGGTTGTCTATGGTCGCCGAAATTAATTCGGTGAGCGTAGACCAACTATTTTCGGTGTGCCTAGACACTTCGAAAAAAAATTAAAACTGTTACGCATTAACTATTGGCAATTAATTCAGTAAAATTTGTTCAGGCCTAAGCATAAATTCTGATTATTTTGTAGTTTATTTTGATAAAATTTCTCTGAACTTAAAACTCCATTCTGTAATGATTAAGGTAATGAGGATTTTAAATCAGTACAATTTTGCTCAACAATAATAATTTACATTCACACGAAATGAGATATGATGTAAAAAATTTAGTTTAGGCCCGTAAAAGCATTTTTTAGTCTCCCTGTATTTCTGTCTGCCTATATATATATATGTCTGTATTTATTTATCTCTACATGTCTGTTAGTATGTATGCATATATGTCTCTCGATATGTCTGCCTTTATGTCTATGCAGACATGCCGGTGTGCATAAGACAACAGACTGTATGTCTGTATATTTGTATATCTGTCTGCATGTCGTTCGGTATGTCTGTATATCTGTCTGAATGTTGCTATATTATGAAAGATTTGATGAATCGCATCAGTTTTCGACACAGTTTTTGGGGGTCTCAAAATGAAGGTCAATTTCTTTCACCAGGTTAATCTAGCCAGATAATAAATGTAGAGCATTTCAAAACATCAAAAAAATTCTGTTCCAAGTTTTAGATTTTTGTAAAGATTCTGGCAAGTAACAAAAATACCTACAACTTATCTTCAGGGCAGTTTTAAATTTGATGAACACTTAGAATGTTATGAGATCTTCAGGATTTTCAGAATGAAAAAATATGTTTTTCTAACAGATTAAGCAATTTTGAGTAAATATTAAATAAATTTAGAAATTATCCGAATGAAATTATTCGATTGAAACAAAATTTAAAAAATTAGATCATATTCATGATGACTGTATTTTATCAGGTACTTGTTTAACAGTTTTCGGCTTAAGTTACAATATTTATTATATTTTAGAAATATGTCGAAATTCATGTACGAAAACGAGCGCGAAGCACGTAAGCTTACCCCCGAGCCCTAAATTTTGGCTCGAAGAAGGTGCCCGCCGAAGACGAGCCTATTTTTTACTGCTAATTTCAGTGGCTTCCGGCATTTACTAACTTGAAATTGTTATATATATATATGAGTAGTATAAAATAAATACTTTTATCCAACTCATAATCTTATATAATTTAATTCGTTTGAAGTAGTTTCTTTAATTTTTTCCATTATGAATTTACAAATATAACAGCAACCTACTTAATGAATGCACTTGATCCATTAGACATTATTGAAGCCTAGTCCAAATTGCATATTGCGAACATTCACCTATTATGCACCAATTTCTCGGATAAACTCTATGCAAATTTGATTAATAATTTGAAGTTCACACATGCATTGCTCGAAGGCATTCACACGTTTAAGTCATGTAAAATAGGTCATCATATAATAGTCCAATAATAGTTTTCCAAACGATATTTTTGAATGTATAACTGTTATATTTTGATTATGCGTTACTTCACCTTTAAAAACACTTGAAAAATGAAAAGTTTTAATTTAGATACTTTACTGGGCCCTATAACAAAGGCCGTGGATGATTTTTCTTTGCCTTATGAAAAATTAAACGGCTTTTTTAAAAAGAATATTTGATCGCTGATCGACATCGACGTGGAGCTCTTTAAGTCCTTCTAAATATAAGTATCAATTTTGCACTGAGATAATTATTTCTTAAGCAAAACTTAATCCAACTCTGGATCTGAAAATTGAAATGGACAGTTTAGACTCTTAAAAATGCAAATTAAAATGTAAATTGAACTCCAGCCCCTAGAGTAATGGCATGTAAATTTTGTAAACATCTTGGTATACTATATAGCTCAAGACAAGGTACAATACAATCGTTTCTACTTCAAAACACATTAATCTCAATATATTATATGCGTATCAAATTTCCTCTCTATAATTATTTATTATTTTCATATGAATTTGTCACAATTTCTTTATTCTACAAGATGAAATTCTGAGTGGAATTTTGTTATAAAAATAAGTTATAATTTCTGTTATATGAATTACACATTATTCAAAGTATTTCAATATTTTCCGGCAAATGCCTTGCTATAAAGGAAAAAGGGTGCAGGAAACGATTTCTGATCTACAGTTTTTATTACATTTCTATCGGATTAAATTATTGTACGATAGCTCGGGTGCAGAATAATCCAAAAATCGATAAGCACTTTCAGTTAAGGTTAAGTGTATGTTTATGTATTCAATATGTACATTGCACGTACACATATCGTAAATACGAGTAGATAAAACACGCGTATATAAGTTTTATCATATACAAACTTTATACGTAAATATTATCTCATTATCCGAAGTATTATGCGAATCAATTGCATTATTGGAATTTAAATTGTATAGCTTAAAGCTAATCGTTTTCCACTTGAATAGCTTAAACGTTAATTGGTTTGAGCGCATCTAGGGCGCGTATCTGTCGGATTTCGCGCTTCGCGATCAGATATTTATTTGAGGGTTGACCATGAAAACGATTCTCTGAGAACGGCAATTAAATCCGAACTCAAGAGAAGCATATATCAAGGTCTATGGCTCAATGTCTCTGTTTGTTAAATTTTTTAAGAACAAAATTATAAACACAATATTAACAAGTCAATCTGTGCAAAAATTCTTTTTTTGAACAAAAAGGCTCAGAAACATTGTAAATCCATAAATCAGTTGTTTAAAAAAAATATATTCTAAAAGTTCAATATATGCAAAAAACAAAATGCATAGAAAAGCCTCAAAATATGTTTCCAAACAACGTTGTAATCGGCTCGTTAGAGACAAGTATATACCAAGAGGAAAAAAGAGGGAGAGAATCGGGAAAGAGACAACCAAGCCATCCTCACTCTCTTCTTTTCTCTTTCTCCGTCTTTTGATACTACTTTTGGGACCAACATGTTTTGAGATCACTTTAGATCTCCTCATCAGGGTATAATTTATTTTTTAGGATACTACGAAAAAATATTTCTATCATATGCTTTATATTAGTAAAATATGTATGTATGAGACTGAAGTTTCTTATCGTACTGTTATTTACATTATTTTTCATTTTTTATTTTTGGATGAATATTTAAGTTTTTGCACTTAAAAAAGTTTAATGAAAATTTTACTTCTTATGATTGAAAACATTTAAAAATAAAAAGTGATATTACGACATCCTGGCACTTACCAAAAGTAAGGTTGCCAGAGGGATGTTCATGTATTACTTATTCATATTGAACAAGACATTCGATAAATGGAAGCATGAAACTCTTAACACCTGCAATAATGGTTATCTAATGAAGATTCAATAGAATACTTTAACAAGTTTCATTGAATACGTATACTGGTGTATACAAAAATGCATTGATTTTATGCTTTTGAGTAATAAGAAAATGAAGTAAATTCAAAATTTTATTGGTTCTTATATAATAGAACTTTATTAAATAACTCTCAATTTATATTATATGTTTTTTCATTGAGGTCTTTTGATTTTATGTAATTGTTACAAACGAGATCATAATAAATCAGAAAAATTATTTTATTCATTAACAAATTCTATGACTCAACTTTTTAGTGAGCTTCATGGGGTGTAATAAAAAACAAATTTTGGGTGTTGTATAAATTATTCTTGATATTTCAGAAATCTTTATTCTTTAATTAATAAATTTAAAATATTCAAATAAAATCTAAATAATTGCGAAAAATAGATTGAATTTTTGAGTAATATGAAACTGTGATAATTGCTTTCAAAAAATGGGGAAAATATTTTAAAGTCCAGGATCTGATGAATTTCTCCAACATGTGGTTTTTACGATCGTTGACTGTCTCTTGTCTAAGAAATAGTGTACAGGTTTGAAAAAAAAGCTTACACTAACACTAAACTCTACACTGTACTTGAGTTCTTGGGAAAATGCGTTATAGGCCAAAATCTGTCATTTTAAACGCGAGTTTTCATTCGTCTATTTTTTCCTTTTTTAAAATGATTTCAGTGCTCAGTGTGGCCCGGTACGGTTCAGTCGCTCTAGACGAAATCTTGAAGAATCAAAATAACAATTTTTTCAGAAGTTGTTACAAAATATAAACTTACCAAACATCCGTTAGATTGTAAAGCGAAGTCAAACTGTAACTTTAAAATTTCACTAAGTGAAAAAATGAATAAATTTGAATAAACTTTTCTGAAATTTTGAACAAAATTCCATTTAGTTCGACGGATTTTGAATTTAGAAATTTGGATTAATTTAAAATCAACAGCTTTGTTGCAAATTCTATACAAAATATCTTTGAATAATTTATATTATCCATTAACATTTTTATGGTGATTGTGAAAATCAAAATTGGTGTTGTGGTGATGGATTTCATATAAGATTTCTAAGGGAATAAATGTTTTCCTTTCACAATGGAATATAGGACATAACAACAGAAGGATAAGTCTTAATCTCCTTTATGGTTTTGCACTTGGTGTGAAACTGGAGTTTCTTAGAAATTTCAACATGTTATTTTAGATTTCGCGGGAATTTGACAGATTGTGGGGGAAAAAAAAACTTAATTCATGGAAATGTTATACATGAAGAGAGAGCAATAATGCAATCAATTTGAAAAGAGACCGAATTTTTATAGGAAACATTGGAAATTATTGAAATTTAATTTTCTGTTAATTGGCAATTAGAACAAGTATTAAAGTGCAAAAAAGATTTAGAAATATTAAGGATTAACACTTAAACCGAAAATTAGAAGTTGAATATTCATCCAAAACTAAAAAATGAAAAATAATGTAAATAACAGTACGATAAGAAACTTCAGTCTTATACATACATTACTAACAGAAAGCATATGATAAAAATATTTTTGATGTTTAAACATCTTAGACCTCGATATGGGGAGTCGCGCCTCATTCAAATGAAACCACGCCTAGAAACTGTAACGCAGGCCTCTGACACACGCGCTGTGTCTCATGTCACAGAACGGAGGGTTCTCTCTCTCTCTCTCGCTCTCGATCTCTCCCTTCCTCCACCCCCCCTCTCTCTCTCCCCATCTCTCAAACGAATAATAATTGTTTAATAAATTGTAAATTATTTACAAACAGGAGGAAAACATGCTGTGTCTAATTTGAAAAAAGAAACAATTTTCAATATTTTTCTTATGAGTTTTGAGTACTTGATGTGTAATAATAATTATACGTGTCATAGTAATGAATTTTTCATAATGAAATTTCAATTTTGAATATTCTTTTTTATGAAATATAATTAGCCTGATTCTAAATGTAGATGCGTAACATAAGTGCGACACAATGTGTTCTTTCAGAGAACTGATATCGGTCCGCATCGGTATTTTTTAACTAAGCATTTATGGAGAGAATGCATTTTAGGAAATAAAATAGTTTTAAACAATGTTAGGTTGAAACACTACAATTAAAGGGTTTTACATTGTTATTGAAACATTCAAATTCAAAAATGTCACTTATAAATTAAAGATTGAAAAAAAATGAAACAATGCAAATTTTTAAGTTTGCATTCAGCACTCTGAAATTGTAATGATTCGAGGCTTATTTTATTCTAAATATTTCAATTTGTTTATTTTTGAATATTTCATTTTTACTTTCTTATTCTAAATTTATTATAACAGATATAGCGAACCACAAAGGCTGCCCAGAGTTCTTTCAGAGAAATTTGTAAGTGTTCAAAATTATATCATTTTCAAACTATTATAACTTAAAAGCAGTACAATTTAGTGATTATAAGTTGTTTCTTGGAAAATCTAAATTGAAAAATGTAATTTACAAATTAAAAATTAAGAAAAAATGAAACAATGCAAATTTTAAAGTTTACATTCAGCACCCTGAAATTCGATCAATCCAAAGTATATTTTATTTTAAATGATTTAATTCTATTTAGTTTATTTTTGAATGCTTTATTTATAATTTCTTATTTTCAATACACAGTCAAATATTGTTAAATATTGAAACAAAATTTCTTTAATTACAAATTTTCAAATCGAATTCTTGAAAAATGGAGTATTTTAGAATGCAATAATATTTGAATAGGATTTGAAATTGAATAAAAGCATTTAATTATGAATATATTGATCAAAATGTTTTTGAAAATTAAATAAAGATTTTGAAGTTTCACTCGGGTGCAAATATTTAATTAATTACTAAGGCTTTCGAATTGAAATAGTTCAATTTTTATCGTAAAAATCTATAAATTATTTAATTAGGAACAGATTGATAATCGTCTTATAAAATCAATTTTATTATTATTCTATTGTTACGACTTGAACTATAGTTCCATTTTAAAAATAAATACTTAATTTATATTTACAGTTTCTCAACTCAACATTTCTCTTGTTTTCTTTTTTTGTCAAAGTTAACCCGTGCCCCCGAGCCTTTGAAATTAACATGGGGTTTTAAATGGGAGAAGCTTGATTTTCGAACAAATGAAAAAAAGAGCTACTTGTTATAAACTTTCTGTGAATTAAAGTTTTAAAACCTCCTAACGCATGCTTAGAGAATAATTTCCACCCAGTAAGTTTTAATTTTGACTCCGCACCCCCTTTCAAACCATTGTTATTGTGCTTGGAAACTGGCCCAAAAACTGCAAAATAGCAATTTTATATTAAATTCATACAAAAAACGGTATTCTTTTAATTTTTAACAAGTATTATTTTAATTGTTAAGGGACGAGTTTCCAAGTATTTTGTAAATAATTTTCAATTATTCAAACAATTATTATTTGTTTAAGAACTATATTTTTCTTAAAATCGTGGAAAATTATTGTTTTCGGGATATAAGTGATAGATTTTAATTTTACAGGAATAGAATATACCTACATTGGATAGTTTATAAGAGAATGTAATACACTATAATACTATGTAAAAGTTTCTAGGCCTATCTTTTTCAATGCTTTATAAAAGCACTCTATTTAAAAAAAATATTCAACTCTAAATTTACTCTTAATTACTACACGAAACCTGATAAAATTATGCACCTAATGGTCTTAAATTGAAAGCAGTATATTAACTTTATTAGAAGTTATTAAAAAAATACAAATTTGAATGTTTCCGAAAAATGTTAATAAAACAAAAAGCAATTAATATTTTTTAATCTCTTCGCACTAGTTTTGAAGATAATTTTCTTAATTATTTTAGTGACTCGATAACATATTTCTAGAATTTTTCCTTCGATGCAATCAAAACCCAGGCTTAATTTAAAGAACTTATTATTATTGATATAAAGTCAGACTTTCATAACTGAATTAAAACAAATTAATAGAACAGTATTCTAACAGACTTGCAGAAAATTATCTTCAAAATTAGCCCAGAAGCAATAAAAAATAAAACTGGCTTTTATTTATGCCCATAAAACAGGTACTTTTATCACCTTTTATGCAATAATTGAGGGAAAATCTACAGCTTATTATTATTAAAACTAGAGTGCTTTTTCAACCTATTGGAAAATAGATACCCAGAAACTTTTGCACTACATTACATATAAAACAAAATAAATTTTTATACTCCCACATGCGCGTGAGTTATTATTTGCTTTGTATAAGATTTCAATTTCAGTTAACGTTTACCGAAGATGTTTACACATAAATCTGTTTTGGGTCGTAGTTTAGGACGCACGTGATGTTTTTCGTTGTATCCTATAAAATTATACCCTGATGAGGAGATCTAAAGTGAGCTCGAAACATGTTAGTATCAAAAGTAGTATAAAGAAGACGGAGAAAGACAAAGGAAAAGAGAGTGAGTATTAGGGTGGTCCAAAAATGCATTGGAAATTTTTTGTTTTGCATTTTTATCGTGACAACCCCCAAATTTCTTCGAATCCACCCAAAAATAAATGCATTTTTTTTGTTTTGAAAAAAATGATATTTAGAGGTGGCGCAAGCCCCATGAAGTTTAACATGTATTTCCCATAAGAAAAAAAGACGTTTTTGTAAATTTTCAAATATTAGCCCCATAAGTCTGTTTTATAGGGTCCCAAAGAAACCCCATTAGTGAAAAAATGGGTTTTGCGAGTTTTTGGCACTAATTATGATTTTTTTGCGATTTTTCAATGCGAATTGTTTCTAATACATGGAATATTACTTTATACTGAAAACGAGATATTTTCGTAAATTGTTTGAACAATTTATTATTGTTTTTAGCAATTTTCTCATAGAATGCAGTTAGAAAGACGCGGTTTATTCACCAATTTTCCATTTTTTGTCCAATTTTCAATTAGAGGGAAGTGATAGTTCATCAATGTTAACAATAGGGATTGTTTAAACAATTTATTATACTTATTAATAATATTATAGTTGAATAATGCTGAAAAGAGGCGTTTTTTTTTAATTTCTAGTTTTTTGTCTACTTTTCAGTCGGAGTAAAGCAATAATAAATTGAAGTTGACAAAATAATTGTTTAAACAATTTATTATACTTATTAATAATATTATAGTTGAATAATGCTAGAAAGATGCGGTTTTTTTTTAATTTCTGGCTTTTTGTTTAATTTTTATTTGGAGTGAAGTAATAATGAATTCAAACTAAATAAATAATTGTTTAAACAATTTCTTATCATTGTTGATAATATTCTGTTTACTTAATCGGTAGAATTTTGAGGTTTTTTCTGAAATTTTCAACGTTTTGTTGATTTTTTATTAGGCGTGACTTAATAACTAATTAGACTTAGCAAACATAATTGTTTAAACAAATTATTATTGTTTATGACTATCTTCATCTATATCGATTGCGCCTGATAGTTGCGGTTTTTCGGAAATTTTTACCTTTCTGTCCGTTTTTCACTTAGTGAGGTAATAATTAATTAAAGTTAACAAAAAAGTTGTTTAATCAATTTAATATTGATTTCTGCCTCTTGTGTAAAATAGCTTTTTTTCTTTAAATTCATTTTTTCCAAGCATTGGGGAAAGACCAAAAATAATTCACTTAAAATAACAATGCCATTCGAAAAATCATTTTTGTTGTGGTTAAAACACTTTTTTGTTAACTTCAATTAATTATTACCTCACTAAGTGAAAAAAGGACAGAAAGGTAAAAATTGCCAAAAAACCGCACTATCAGGCGCAATTGATATAGATGAAGATGGTCATAAACAATAATAATTTGTTTAAACAATTATTTTTGCTAAATCTAATTAATTATCAAGTTACGCTTAATAAAAAATAAACAAACAGTTGAAAATTTCAGAAAAAAACCGCAACATTCTACCAATTAAGCAAAGAGAATATTTTCAACAATGATAATAAATTGTTTAAACAATTATTTTGTTAACTTGAATTCATTATTACTTCACTCCAAATGAAAATTAAACAAAAACCCCGAAAAAAAACCGCATCTTTCTAGCATTATTCAATTATAATATTATTAATAAGTATAATAAATTGTTTAAACAATTATTTTGTCAACTTGTATTCATTATTACTTCACTCTGAATGAAAAGTGGACAAAAAACCAGAAATTAAAAAAAACCGCATCCTTTCAGCATTATTCAAATATAATATTATCAATGATTATAATAAATTGTTTAAAAAGTTATTTTGTCAACTTGAATTTATTATTACTTCACTACAGATGAAAATTGGACAAAAAGCCAGAAATTAAAAAAAAATCCGTATTTTTCTAGCATTATTCAAATATAATATTATTAATAATTATGATAAATTGCTTAAACAATCACTATTGTTAACATTGATAAACTATCACTTCCCCCCAATTGAAAATTGGACAACAAATGGAAAATTTGTGAAAAAACCGCGTCTTTCTAACTCCATTCTATGAGAAAATTGCTAAAAACAATAACAAATTGTTTGAACAATTCATGAAAATATCTAATTCTCAGTATAAAGTAATATTTTATGTATTAGAAACAATTCGCATAAAAAAAAACCGCAAAAAAATCATAATTAGCGCCAAAAACTCGCAAAACCCATTTTTTTCACTTATGGGGTTTCTTGGGGACCCTATAAAACATACTTATGGTGTTGGTTTTTGAAAAGTGATATTTTATTCGTATTCTATGGCTAATTGTGAAGATAAATGTTAAGTTTCAACCCGATTGAGATAATATTGAGGATTCTGAATAAGATTTACAAAAACGTCTTTTTTTCTTATGGGAAATACATGTTAAACTTCACGGGGCTTGCGCCACCCCTAAATATCATTTTTTTCAAAACAAAAAAAATGCATTTATTTTTGGGTGGATTCAAACAAATTTGGGGGGTGTCCCCATCAGAATTCGAAAAAAAAATTGTTTGGACCTCCCTAGTGAGTATGGCTTGGTTGTCTCTTTCTCGATTCTCTCCCTCTTTTTTTCTCTTGTTATATACTTTTCTCTAATGAGTCGATTACAACGTTGTTTGGAAACATATTTTGAGGCTTTTCTATTCAATTCTTTTTGCATATATTGAACTTTTTGAATATGTTTTTTCAAAACAACTAATTTTTGGATTCACAATGTTTCTGAGCCTTTTTGTTCAAAAATATAATTTTTACACAGATTGACTTATTAGTATTGTATTTCTAATTTTCTTCTTAAAAAAAGATATTTATCCTTTGCACTCGGAATGCTTGGATGAGAATCTTTAGCAAAAAAATGTCTTTTATAGATCACAGTTTTTTATGTATCTCAATATGCTGACTTTTTTACCTAATGAAGCATTTAATTCAAGAAGCGTTGTTATGCTAAAAATAGCATTTTTTTCAAAGCATTTTTTATGGCGAAAAACAAAAACTACTACAAGTCTAATTTTAGACGTTTCACGTATCTTGCGTCTTCTGGCGTATTATTGGAATTTTCGAATTTTGCATTTAAATTTCGGCAAATAAATTAAAAACGCGTTCTGTCAAAAAATAGTTCCAAAAATGTTGTAGGAATTATTAAAGGCTGAAATTCATCAAAAAAAATTTCCCCATAGTTTGCGTCGTTCGGTTCAAGATTTGAATTTTCGATTTTTTGCATAGTAGTTTCGAATAATAAAACCAAAATATCAAGTCTTATCAAAAAATGTTCAAGAGAAAAATTATAGGTTTTGTGAAAAGCTACAATTCTTTTTCTAGAAAATTTTTGCGGGTCTGTCGTCGCTTGGTTTAAGATCAGAATTTTCGACTTTATTCATTTCCGATGCAAAAACCAAAAAACCAGTCCTATCAGAAAATGGTTAAAAGAAAAATTGTTGATATTTTAAAAAGCTTCCATTCTTTCTTGTTCTTTTTTCACGTATCCTTTTTCGTTCGGCGTAAAAATGGACTATTCAATTTTTGCATACAATTTTCGTTGAATAAAACCATAACCGTTGCGTTGGTCAAGAAATGCTGGTTAACGAAATTGTTATTTTTTCAGGATCTAAAATCAGTGTGGCAAAGCTCAATTTGATATGTTTCTTTTTTCTAGAGTAACCGAATTTACGGATGGACTGACGTACAGACAGATGCCAACATCAAAACTTAATTTGTAGCTTCAGGCATCTCAAAACGTATAGATCCGTGGAAAAACTCAAGTGTGAAATTTCGGACAATTTTAATACTTTCTCAATCATAAATGATACGAATGTGAAAAGGAGTTCGCATACGTATATGTCTATTTGAAAAAAAGGAACAAACAAAAAAATCAAAAACAAAGATCATAATATTTTGAAATCTGAATTTTGGGGTATTTTTCCCCCTCTGTATATTTTTTTTTATATAGAGTTTCTCTTTCCTACTAAAATATTTAAACGCAACAAACTAGATCATATCATTATTTTGAGGATTCATTTTCATCCCGAAATCGGATTAAATTTTAATTAGTAGAAATCTACTAATTGGTATTAGTTTTCTACTAGTTCGAATAGTGCCGATTCGTATACTGCCAATCAGTGAAAATCTACTTGTTCAATGTGTAAGAATAACCGAATAAATGAATTAGTAACAATATCTACTAAAGAAATTGGTAATGCTACTGGTAAATGAATTGGTAAATGCGCTAGTTGCTATTTTAAACGGTAGTTTGAAATAAATCTGAAGACTGATGTTCTAATTAACAGAATTTTATTGAAATATAATAATAAATTATCAAATACATGGAAAAATATGAGACATGTGAACATTGTACGAACGATACATCGAATTACATATAACCCTATTAACCAGCTACATGAAGTTTTTTCACAGAACCATGCAAGTGCAACTTTTTTCAAAACATTTTCATTTGGTCCAAAATTTTCTAAAATTCCATCGCATATTTTTGTAACAAAATTAAATTTTTTAACTGTTTAAAAATGCATGATACGTAAGAACTGATAGCGCCATTCGATTCAATAATTTGAACATTAATTTTTTTGCGAAAAATGATCTCACAGTTTTTAACCGTTTTTTAAATAGTTTTACAATGATTTTATGAGAAAACAAGTTTTTTCACTTTTCAAAAGTCATTATTTTTTTACTTTTTACAAATTATTAAAATTGTAATTAGAATTAAAATTAGAATAATTTCAATATTTTAATTTTATATCTAGCTTTGTATATCTAGCTTCTTTAAATTTTATTTAATAATCAGGATACTATACGAGTATGTCTAACCGTTAAAAGTTGTCTTAAGTCACTTTGACTCTAAATACTTTAAAAAGCGCTGCTGTGTTTTCTTTTGAAAATAGAGAATGTCTGTGCCATTTGAATTTTGAATATTGTATTCTGCATCCACAATTATCATTAATATAACATTATAAGCGTAGAATATTAATTGAGAAGACATTAACCTTTTTCAATTATAACTTAAAAACAAGCAGAAAGTATAAAAAAAATGATTATATTATGTTTCCCTAACAATCAATTGCTACTTATTGAATTAGTAAGTCAGTACTGCTAAGCAGATTAGTAAAATAGCCTTACTATTTCTTTTAGTAACACATATCTTACTATTTCAGGGTGAACTTCCGAAAAGGGTGGACAATGCTACTAATTGCATTAGTAAAATTTCTACTAGTTCTAATTTAGAGAGTGGATGCCGACCACCATGTTAACTGCGATTTGGCCGGGCAGAAGTCGAAAGTTAAAAATAGAATCTAATTTCACTTATTCAATATTTTGCCGTGTGTCACAACTATTGATTGAAAATTCAAATAATTATGTGAGATATAAGAAAGTCCTTGGCTATGGCCTTGGCACCAATGTTTTTTTAATTTATGGAAACAAAATTTCCACAGATTTCAGAAAATAGAATATCCATGTCATACAGTGTGGAACTATCTTGAATAAAAATACGATTCTTTTTTTAGTTATAATATAATATATAATATTGGGCTGGTTAAAATGTGGGGGCCCTTTAAGTTACCTTTTTTTGCCGTTTTGTGGGGCCTCCTCAAATGTGGGGGCCCCAGACCGAGGCCCAGGCGGTCCCTTATATAGATTCGGTCCTGTATAATATAATAAACATTATAAATATTATGAACTCAAACTAGCCGACCCACAATGCGCAAAAATATTATCCATCGTTTGAAAAAATTCAGCTCGATACTTTCATTCACCTAATTGGAAGTTCGAGGGAAATGACACATGGTACGGTTGTTCATACGTAATATCAAAATGTACAATTCATTCGCTCAATTATAGTGAGAAAAATGCATTTTAAAAAGAAAATATTCTATCGGCACTTATGATATTATCTTTATTATATTATCGAGTATAGAATATGAAATTTTGTAATTTCATTACAATTAATGGTCTGAAATGGCCACTCAACATTTTTTTCCAGAAATGTTATGCACAGGATTTTTTTACAATATGAGGAGAATATTTTCCATTAGGAATAAATTTAGAGTATTCATACCGGGAAATACAAAACAATCTTGAATTTCGAAATACACACTATTTACAGGTTAAAGATTCCTATAGTACTTTAAAATGTATTGTTAGCTATTATTGTCTATCAAGTCTTATTTTCAGAAATTAAAAATTCAATGGAATCGATAAGAAAAACTTATAAAATTTCACCTCTAATACCTCACACTTTTATCAAAATTCGAATATCGATTCCAGAAATATCGATAATTAAAAAAAATCCAACCATGACATTCAATATTGCTATGAATCCAAGCGAAATTTGGAGCTGAACTCCAAAATACAAATTTTTGGGAGTAACTCCATAATTTGCCTCTCCTTTTTTTCGACCGTCGTCTTCAATGAAATTTCGGAAATATTGTTTTCTTCGGTCTATCGGTCCCATAAGTAAAGAAAAAAATAAAGGGAAACGATTCTAGTTCTTAAAACATCGTTTTTTAATAAACTTTTCGACGTTTCGGCACACGATGCGGGCCTTCTTCAGGAAAAATTCCTTCTCTGTACTTAGTATGTGGAGTCAAACATGAAGAAAGTTAAAACAATGTCAAAACATTAGACGCTTCAATGAGAGAAAATATAATTGGTCACATTTTTGTTTAAAAAATAAAATAATATATATAATAAAACTGTTCTTTCTCTTTCTTTTGTTGAAACCTCTAAAAAATAAATTTTTACGAGGCTCCAACAAGACATTATTTAATTATGTAATTATGTAATTGTTATGTCATGCTGGAGCCTCGTAAAAATTTATTTCTCATAGGTTTCAACAAAAGAAAGAGAAAGAACAGTTTTATCATATATATTATTTTATTTTTTAAACAAAAATGTGACCAATTATATTTTCTCTCATTGAAGCGTCTAATGTTTTGACATTGTTTTTAATTTTCTTCATGTTTGACTCCACATACTAAGTACAGAGAAGGAATTTTTCCTGAAGAAGGCCCGCATTGTGTGCCGAAACGTCGAAAAGTTTATTAAAAAACGATGTTTTAAGAACTAGAATCGTTTCCCTTTATTTTTTTCTTTACTTATGGGACCGATAGACCGAAGAAAACAATATTTCCGAAATTTCATTCAATATTGCGTAACTCCCGTAATCTAAAACAATTTCAGAAGCCCTTCTAGCTTTAAATTTGCTGACTGAATCAGGGACTGACTTTTCTACTTCAATCAGTCATTCTTGAATAGCTTATAGAAAGTCCTGAACCAAAAGGACAATAATTTTATTGTGGAGACAAAAAAATGATATTAGAATTTGTTTTTTTCACTCAATTTTGTTCTCCTCGACCGAACTACATAGTGACTTTTGAATGAAAAAATCGTTTCTAATAAATTTAACATGCAATAACAAAAAATTCATGTCATTTTGAGAATGCAAAATGTTGACCTTATGCATTATGCAACTAGTTAGCTGGACGCTATACTGTTTTCTTGCACATAAATTTGGTTTTTAGGTTAATTACATTACTATAATGAGAAAAAATGTACTACCTCATAAAATATACACAAAATTTAGTGCATAAAGGGCACTTTTAATATATTTAAAAAGGCATCTTCTCGTAAAAAACTGTAATTAATATATTTTTACGGGAAAAATTGAGCAGTTCTCTTCAAGAATAACTTAAGTCGGTATAATATTGATAAAATAAAATTCCAAAAAATAATGCAAAAAATTAAAGTTTATTCATTCCCATAAGGTTTTATAAACAATTACGTGCACGTAAGTTGTTTTTGCAGAGAACACTTATTAGAAACTATTATTATTACATTTTCCTAAGAAAATTAAACATTTTGCGCGTTAGTGATAAAAAAAAGTAGTAACCAGTCGAATTATTGCTTTATTGTTAGTAAACAGGGCCGCTAGAATGTTTATTGGGGTCCTAGGTCCCAGTGGAGTTCTCAATAAAAACAGAAGTTACTGTACTTTGATGTTGACCACCATTATTGAAAATAGATTTAAAAATCACAAAAATAATATTCAACACTTTCTTTAATTATTAGAAATAATTTATTCGAACAAATACTTCACCGAATCAGTTTTTAATCTGGCCGTGAGCCCTGATAGATTAAAAAATTATTCAAAACTTTATGAATTGTTAATTAATTTTTTATTTAAATAAACTTGTTGTTTTAGTACAAAACAATTTTCTACATCAAACCGATACACTGGAGCATTTGTTTAAAAAAATTGTTCATAACAATTTCAAGTATGATTTTTGTGTTCATTAAATCTATCTTTATTGATTCTGATCAACAGCGAGCGTATTTAAATAGTTTATTCATGAATAAAAAAATCGTATTCTTCAAATAACCAATTTCTGGACGCGGCATGAGCCTTTAAACGTGCGCGCACACTTAAAAAATTCACTAAAAATCTGAAATTAAAAAAGTATGCAAAAAACATTGGAACATGCATTTTAGAGATCAGAGAATCCCATGATCGCAATTTTAGAAGAACAAAAATTAGCACAATTTTTGTATCACCTTCCTAAACTACATCTGACTTTGTGAAAACTAAGCCACAAACTTAATTTAGTGAAAATTCAGAATAATACTTATATTTCACTATTTCTCATAGTGTTCCACTATTTCTTCACTATTTGTATTATATAATATATTATATAATAGTTCCACTATTCCTCTATTTCACTAATGTTTTAGTACAAGAAGTTTAATAAAATTGCCCACTACATTAGTCATTGCAGTAAATTGATAAATTTGAATACAGTTATCATTTGCAAGCTTGAAGCGTTTTTTTCAACTTTCAGATGAAATTTCCCTTTAGGATCTATACAGTGAAATTAATGTGAATCACGATTGCAGATTGTTCATTCAACAATACGCTTTTGCAAAATGAACTTTGTCTCTTCTCCCCTAATGGTCCATAAACTAACAAATTCTATTTCCTCCACCTACTATTTCGAAATGGCGTCCTAGATGAATCCATTTCCAATACCGAAATTTGCGTCCGTGTTGCGGAATGAAAACAAAACGGTAGGTCGTTATTCACAAGAGCTATCGACAGAAAACGCAGAGTAAAAAGCTAAATTCCAACTAGACCAATTACTTAAACACCTTCAGTGGGTACGGATAAATACGTACCAAATGAAAGACCGAGCATTTGGCCAGTGAGACGGTACCACCGGTACTACCGTATCCCCTTGACAATTCTCCGTGACGCAGCGCTGCAAAGAGAATAAAAAAGGGTAAACCCTAGTTTCTCTAACGGCCCTCTCAAGCAGTAAATGACGCAAAGCCTCACTCAGTGCTTGGAAGCCACCCAAAGAGTTTCCCCCAATTACACTTACTCGTAAAAAAATGACTCGACGAAACCTTTTTTCTGCCACAGGTGCACCGGATAAAAATGTGGTCGACCTCCTGCGGCCTTTTATTGACGCTACTGCACTTTTGGCTGCTGGATTTCGTGGTAAAGGCTGGAAGTTCTGATTGCGAGGAACACTTGGTTGCACGACGTGGGGTTATACAAACTCCCAAATTTCCTGGCCCATTTCCTGTACCTATCAGATGTCGATGGATAATTGACGCTTCTGAGATTCCTTCTACTAATGGATCCATCATCGTTTATCTGACACAATTGTTTGTTCATACCGGTTTAACTTTCACGGAATATGCTTATTACGAATCGGAGAGTACAAACTTTGGAGCTACCCTCCTCAAGGAGATCACGGAGGCGAACGTTTTCCAATTTAGATGGCTCAAGACCTACAGGCCCTTTCTCGTCATTCGATTCCAATTAGATCGTCTTGAGGGACATCATGTGCGAGTTCTGGACAATCTTCTAGATGTATATGGATTTAATATCACATACGCGATGACAGAAGAAGAAGCCAATCCTAACTCTTGTTCTATCAAGGACTGCTCATTTTCTGGAAACTGCTTTATTGATGCTGATTTCACGTGAGTATTTCAAATTGTCCCTGAATATGTGACCTTGGGTAAGAGTTTTTGTCTCCTAAATTATTGAAATATCCAAATCTTTACAATAAATTATTAGTTATAAAAAGAATAAATACCAGAAACTAAATAAGAAGTATCCATTCGCACGGCGAGCCGGACAATATATAGTGGCTCGATTGGTGAAAATTTTGTCCACCACCCCAGATCTTATATCTGCGGTAAAACAAATTCACAGTTTGGGTATTTTCCAACGAATTGGCTCAATTTTCTTCTACAGAAACCAATAAGAATTAATTTTCGATGACACTTTGTTATGATGTTTTACATATTTACAAGAGTTATCAATCATTTAAACAATTTTAATAAACTTTTTTTCATAATGATTTAAGCAATTTTCATGAATCCATTCCGTTTGGCTATTTTTTAAGCAATATACTTAATTTTTATGGAATCAACTAAAAATGTCTTTGAGATGACTTTTCGTTATAATATTTACTAAATTGATAGCAGTTCTTGATTACTTGAACAATATTCATGAAAAAAGTCAAAGTTTGGCTATTTTTCAACGAATACGCTTAATTTTTTTATGGAATCGAGAAATAATGTCTTTCCGATGACACTTTAATGTGATTCTTTCCAAACTGGAAAAAATTCTAAATTATTTGAACAATATTTAAAAACAACAAAAATATATTTTCAAATGGTCAGCGGAAAGACCTTACTGGTCGATTTCATAAAAAAAATTGAGCGTATTGGTAAAAAAAATAGCAAAACTCTGAATCTGTGAACTCTGAAACTCTGAAAATATTCGTGATGATTAATAATTAAACCAATATAATAGAATATTCAAAGTATCACAGCAAAGTGTCATCGGAAAGATATTCTTAGTTAATTTGGTAACAAAAATTGAGCCTACTTGTTGAATAATAGCCGAGCTTTGAATTTGTCTATGAAAATTGTTTATATAATTAATAATTGTTGTGAATTTGAAAATTGTCATGAAAAGAATGTCTGTACCTACCTATGCTATACCTATATAATGAAATATAGACACAATTTTTTTCTCTATTTAAAATAAATATAATATCAAGAAAGGTAATAACAATTCTTAAATCTATTTTATTTTAAATACATTTTGAATATGCCTTAATTGAAGAAGGTTTTCGTATGCATTTTTTTTCGCAAAAAGTGCGCTTAAGGGAAAAAGTTCTGATTTTTTCAATTCTCCAATATATCTCTAAAAGCAGATTTGGAAATGCACTTTATAGCACAGAGTTAAAATGAAAGCTTTCAAGTTGTGAATGAAATTTCCTGTTCATTTAACCGGATGGCCTTTTTAAATTTAGCGAAACATAAGCAAAATATTTTTCCTCCGTTTTCCAATTACTATTCAAAATAATTAGTTTGTAGATTATTTGGCTTAAAATTTTTTTTACATATGTATATCTTTGAATTACATTCGTGTTATTTGCATTGATTAAGGATATAAGGTGATATAATTTTTCATTTAGGGGTAGTTGTTCAATGTTAGGGGTTGCTTTACAGAGACTTTAAAGTATTCAGTCAAATGAAATTTCATAAGCTTCTTACATACATTTGAGGTTTATACCTTATTTCAAGTTTGCTTACATCCTACTTAAAGTTGAGGTATGGTTTCTTGTCTATATGTAGAGTGAGATTCAATTAAGAATTTCTGATTAAATTACTCAAGCTACATGGATTAATTCATATTTTATATATTCACACTAAACCATTTGTTACTTATTCATGTGTACGTATATATGTATGTATAATGTATACAGGGGTGATCGCGCATATAATATGTAAAAAAATTACGTGGGTTGTTCAAAGAAATAATCTTAGAGATGATAAAACACTACCCCTTTTGAAGATGCTCTCACATCAGTGGCACTAACTATCAATCTGTCAATCATATTGCTCAAAAGTAAAATTCCTAATGATTAGTAGATAATTTAAAAAGAATTTCACTAGAAATGTAAGTTACAAATTTTGTTGCAGAAAGATCTATAAGTTTGATGTTAAAAAAAAAACTAACGAGATTTCGTCGAAATATTTGGGAACATCATTTCCTAGCGAGGTTTTAAAACTTTAAGTTGAAAACTATAACGAACTTTTTTTATATTCTTCATTAGCAATCATTTTTGATTTTTTGCAAATTTCAGATTTTTCGGTTCATCAGATTGTTTGTGAGCAATGAAAGTTAGTCCTTTAATTTAATTTAATTTCTATTTGAACTACTACGGCCAATAAAGACAGCCAAACAAGACAGACTTTAAATTTATGTTGAAAATTCCTTATATTATTATGCAGACAAAGGATAAACTTGCTTGTAAGTGACAAACTTCTCACAAAGTTACTGCCTCATAACTTCATTTGAATATGCACTCAGATCTCTAATGCAAGTTTCAGTCTAATTGACTCAACTCTATGCATATCGTAATTATATTACTGTGCCGTTACAATAGAGGATTATATTAGTAGAGTTGTAAATTACAAGTCGAAGCAATGTTAGATAATATTTTGTTCTATGGCGTACCATATGCGAGTATACGTACTTGACGATAAGCACTTTCTTTCAGCCAATAATACCCCACATAACATTAATTTCTGGATGACCAGGAAAGTAATGGTCAATTGGCCTGCGACACGTCACATATATGTCGAACTCCTCTAATGGCAATCTAAATCACTGCTTATTGCTTAATAATCTACGTGTCTATTGTCTATTAGGATAATGAATACTGCAGTTGAATGATTTTGACATAACGCAATGCTATTTGTATAAATTATTACAGTAAAATACACACGATTAGTTTCATTATTGGGGAAAATTACCCACAGTAGACAATGTAAGGTAATGTAACCTATAGTAGATGATCATGATTAGAAGCAAAAATATACGTAAAATAATTAATTTTAAATTACTAACACGTATATAGCTCCCAAAAAATTCAAATTGAAAATTAATAAAATTGCATTATCAATATACAAACTGAAATAGGCCATGCTCTAATTTATTATCCTTCTTTTTTAAAAATTTAAGTGGAATATCTTCTCCAGTTTGAAAATAAGAAGGCGGAAAACAAATACATGCGATGGTTGGTAATACGTGAAGTCATCGATTACCATTTTCTCTCGAACTGAAATTAATATTCATTCTAATAATTACGGTTAAACAAATACAATAACGAATAAAAAACAAAAAACAAATAAAATAAATAAAGATTGAAATATAAATTCTTAAAATAAATTAAAACAAATATATGTGTTTGCTCTTAATCAAGGAAATATTTTTTCTTGGAATGATCTTAGTTGGCGGTAAATTGGATTTCAAGAAAAAGTTATAACCAGTAAATCTCTTTTCCGTGTACTGCCAGAGAGCATAAAGATTTAGTTCAGAGCAAAGATCTGAACTCCAATAATGTAGACCACATTCTTGAGCCTCGTCGTACTTCGCTCCGTTCCACTTTCGTCTCATTTCAATCGACCCCATCCCTTATTACCATACATTCCACTTTTTCTCGCATCTCGCGTTGCAGCTCCTTTTTCCTTCTGGCTTCACCTTTAACTCTCATCAAACTTTTCTTTCTGTTCACTTTTTTTCTTTTTGTCACTCGGATAAACTTGTTAATAAGTAGGGGTGTGCAAAAAACTCGAAACTCGTAGTTCGAACCAGTCGAGTCGAATCGAAAAGTTTCGAGTTCTCAAAAGATTTTCAATAAAAAAATGTCGATTTTTTAAAAGTTTTACCCCAAATTTGTATTCCGGAATTCGAAACCCCTCCTAATGGTACCGGACTGAAAGAAACAATTGGACGGCTAATTTTTGCTTACCATTATGATCACACTGACATTTATCCCGAATTTGTTAATTGATTGTAGGCGGCTTAAGCAAGCAAACGTATTCCGGTAGCGGGCTAAAGAAGCTTTCGTTTGTCTAAAAGTTGGGGTGATCCCGCTAATACTCTGCATGGTTGTTTCTTGGTAGAAATGAGTTCCTAAATTACACGTACTACCTTAACCCTTGTGTTGCCACCCAAAAAAACTAACAGCATCTGCCACCCGGGTACCTGGGTACCCCGCCCACAAAATTGTTGTTAAAAGTTCATTGTAACTTGAAATAACTATGTGTATTCAATAAATATTTAATTATTCATATTCTAGGAAGGTATTTCTACCTGAATGTCATAATTTAATTATGTGCAGTGACCTTGATACTACTGAAACAGGTATAAAACGTGTCTGGCGTTGCGTTGGATAACACAGGTCGACAAAATTTGGCAAAAATATTTTACCAGGAACCCAAGTATACTTTTCCGAAGGTATTTGGCGTGCTGAATACAAATCCGAGGTCAGGATTTCTTTAGTGGCTCAGGTTTTCGAGGAATCCTAACCGGGGTACCCGGGTACCCTGGTGGCTCAGCCGAGTTTTTCTTTTTAATTGTAAAATATTTCAAGCTGAAAATTTCTAAAAATATGTGCAATGCAAATTTCGATAGAGAATTGGTTCAATCATGCACGGAGAAAAAAATCCAGGGTTTAGCGCAAGAGAGTTCAAGGCGCAAACGCATGGACTATTCAACAGGCGAATATCGCAGGCGTCTCTTGTTTTATTTCCAAGAGCTTCCACGGACCTTCTCGGTGAGACTCCTTGCGATTTGCTTTTAGACCACGCCGTCTGCCTGTTGACACGTTCACACCACTAAATGTTCGCAAGGAGACTCACTTTGCTCGCACTTTTAGAATTAATGCGTGACAAATGTTCACGCGCTAATCCCTACATTTTTCTCTCCGTGTGTAGATTCGAGAAGCATTCGGCCTGTCTTTATCAGAAACAAAGTTATTTAACAAAACGTATGCTGATGGGTACCCGGAGTAACCACGCCAGTATTCTTGTACCTTCTATCTGTATAATTCGAAATAGAAGTACGTCTAATTGAGAGGGAAATCATTTTTGATTAAGTCAGGTAGAAATTCTCAACCATAAATGGCATAAATCATATGGCAAATGATCCCCAAGCATTTCTTTTAGTGGTGAATATCAGAACTTAAAATACCCGTCTCTACTACACTCCTTACATATGTTGCAATGTGAAATAGTAAAATTTACTAAATTCCAGGAAAATGCGTTTAGAGTTTAAATGATGCACAATAAAATAGCAAATTTATCCATTCACTTTTTTCCGTGTACACATCTGACGCAGTTGCATCGAGTTGTATAGCTAATAACGGCTGACAAGTTTTGGAGCAGAAAAAAAGTTCTAACTTTCTTTCTAAATAAAAAATTTGCTTTTTTCACCGTCAAGATGTTTGTTTATCACGTCCAAAGGTGCACCTTGAACAACAAAAATCCGCTAGGTTTTCGCGAAACCTATAATACTATTCATTGATCAAACTTCTTTATCGATTCAGTAATTCAGTATCTAAAAAGAAAATGTCTGTCTTTTTTTAGGCCGCGGCTACGGGTACCGAAATTTCGATATATATATATATATAGCAATATTTTTTCCGTACAAATGAAGCTGGAAAAGGGCATATTTATTACCGAAATTTCGGTACAAATAGCCAATTTTTTTCGATACGTGCAGACACTTCCTTTTTTAATTTTAAATTGGATTTTTGATTACCCTAAAAGATTCTTTATCACGTCTTAACGTGCGCCTCGAGCGAAAAAAATCACCTCAATCAATTTTCTCGAAACCAAATAATATCTTTTAATCAAACATTTTTTCAACGACTCAGCAGCTCAGTAGATAAGAAGAAACTTTCCACTTCACCTTCAGAGTGAAATTCATCACTGATTTATCTCAAAATTGCTTTTTCATTTTTTTTTTCAATTAAAAATTCGAATTTTGAGAACGTTTCTTGTCTCTTCTGTAAAATCGTTAAATGTAGATTAGGCTCTTATTACATGCTACCTTTCAACTGTTTCCAATTCTCGAGAATTGTTGGGAACTCGAAACCATACTCTTGAAAATACTAGAGTACTCGAAACCGTTCGAGTTTTCTAATCTTTCGAGTACTCGAGTGTTTCGAATTAGTTCCAAAACGACTCGACTCGAAACAATCCGACTCGACTCGACTTAAAGTTTCGAGCCTTATGCACACCACTATTAATAAGCAAGGAAGGAACTATAATTTCTCCCAGTTTTTTAGATCCACTCAATGCTTATAATTTTCAAAACTCTTTTCGAAAAACAAAAACTGCTTTACTTCCTTATTCTCCGTAAACTTTTTTAGTCAAAACATAAATTTGCAGTAATTTTATTGAAAATTTAGGTAGTTCCATTCTATTTATTTATACGAAGAATATTTATTTATTAAATACACGAAAGGTAATACTTGTGACGATGCTGCTTGAAATTTCTTATACGGTGAAAATAGTAAATTAATTCAAGCACAAATCTAATTTTATGTTTTCCTTCGTGAATTGGAAGAGTTACGCCATGAGGTTATCGAAGGACTAGATTTTTCTCTCTGCAGCACAATCTCTTAGAGGTTTTCTCGAAATTCTTTTCAGTTATATGGATTTCCAGCGGGTTTGAAATCGGTGTCATTAACCCTTTAGTGGTAACTTTTTACCTTCTGTTCTTCCTTGGCGTTTGTCCAATAGATTAGCTTTTCGCCACCTGTTTCTCCCAGGTTATTGATCCTACATTCTTGAAAATCTGATCACAAAAACTAGTGATCGGTACTCGAGTCATCGTTTAATCGCTCAAACAAATTTCGATCAATGGGACGAGCGTTTCATAGTGCAGATCGTTCAAGATTGAAGCGCCCAAGGCAGTTAAACTTTCGAAGCAGTTAAATCAGTCAGGCATAATAAAAAGTATGAAATGGGATTCCCTTCTACTAATAGATCAGGTTTTGTAGCAGCCATAGGAATATCATACTCAAAATAGATATTCAAATTATGTGCACATGATGAATATGCAGTACTCAATTCTTGAAATAATATTGTACTTTATAAAATATAATTTTTAATGTTTTATGTGAAGAGAAACCAATTTCACTATGTTGAGCTCTTAAGAATTAATTAATTGAGGTCCCCGCAATTATTCTATTCGCTGTAACTTGATTATTTAACATTTTGAATCTCTAAAAGTAGACGAAGATCTCATAAGAAACATGAAACATTCTGAGCTGCGGAATCTTCAGATTCACAGAATTTTGAAGTTTTCTTTAAGACTTCAAAGACCTCAAAGAGATATATTTTAATAACATTTTACACAAGTCGGCGTCTGAATCCAATATGTAATTAGAATTTGACAGGGTCTAACACGCTATTTTCACAAGCTTGCCTTGGCGATTTCTTCTTCTTTAATTAAAATTTCCCTGTAAAATTCGTCCAAAATTTTTGGGATGTCCGTATAGAATTACAGTGAATTCATGAACTATAGTGCATTTAAAGTAATTTTGTACAATTTATAAGATAGTTATTAAAATATTTTCAGAGATTCAAAGGATATTATAGCATGGGAAAAGGTTTCAAATGGTTCTAATTTCTAAAGGATTCCTATATAAGCTTTAAAAGGTTTGAATAGAGTTTGAATCAGAGATTGAAAAGTTTGAAAAATTACATCTAAGGGAAATAAACTTCAAAAGAAGAATATTTTCTTTCATTTGCAAAGTAAAATTGATAACATAAGTCATGTTTTACTAAGTACTATGTAGACAATTTTTATATGATAAAAGCCTACAGAGTTTTTGAAATAGATTAGGTACCAAGTTTCCGGAAATTAAACTGAAATTTAAAAAAGCTCCCTTCAATAATAAATCTAATTTAATTGAGTCTAGCTTAATTTTCACGTTTAAATTGCTTAATAATGGAAGATTATTAAATGTAAGAGTTTGTACTTCAAGCTGTCAACATTTTGTTACAATCAAAATATCTTGATTCGATCAAAATAACGCGTTTTGTTATTTACAGAATCATGTTTTGGAGGTGACTTTATGAAGAAAATATTAATAAAGACATGTATTACTTGCTTGTAAAACACATGATTCATAAGTTTATCCAGACTAAAAATATTCTTTAAATTCATAAGTTTTTTATTGCAAATCCTTGTAATCCAGTAACATAAAAGTTATTTGCAACAAATGAACTTAGTTGAAAAAGGAAAAATAATCGATATCCTCCTTTTAGTTTCAAGCTTAAAGTATAATAATTTACTCTTATTATAATGTTTTTCAACATGAACATGATTTCTAGTCATATAACCTCAATAAATGAACATAAAAATATGAAGCTTATTGATGTTTTATTGAAATTAATCTATATAATTAACTTTCAATGTAAAACTGTGATGCAAAGAAGAATTATTAGGATAAATAAGACCCGTGAAATTCCGTGAAATCTAATGATATTCCTTGAGAACCTTAAGAATATATTAAATTACCTTGAAAGAATTTAGAACCAATTAAGACAATTAAAATCCTCGGAAGTCTGAAAAAATCTGTTGAATCTTGTTGAATATTTTGAAATATCCTAAAATCTTATACGTCAAATAAAATCGTTACACATATTTCGAAGTTCTTTATAAGCGCATGAAAAAAATATCTAAATAAAAATAGCACTTGATTAAATCCATGAAATAGAAAACAGAATGAAATATTTCATATCCTTCGAAATCTTTTGAAATCCTTCGAAATTCTTTAATGCTTTTGAAAATCCCTTTTAACATTAAAAAGTACCCAACATTTTTTCCAATCCCGTCAAATTATTGAAATCTATCGAAAATTCTCTGGTATATTTTCAAGGCCTGATATGATTGAAATCCTTCAAAATACTTTCAATTTATGGACATGCATTGAAAAATTCTTAGAATCTTTGAAAACACCTTAAAATATTTCAAATCCTTTGAAATCCTTTCAGCTAATAGAAATCCACTGAAACTTCCTTAGAGTCTTTTAAAACACCCTAAAATATTACAAATCCTTCGATATTCCTCCAATTTATTCGAATCTGTAGAAAATTCTTAAATAATATTTTAAGATATTCTACAACCTTATAATTCATACATGAAATCCTTCCATATCTTTCGAAATTCAAGGATATTTTCTTAAACCCGCATGCAATTTTTGAAATCTTGTGAAATCCCGTAAAATATTTAGAAAAATTTTATCTTTTCAATCTTTGAAATTCTATAAAACCCCTAAGTTCTTGCGAAATTATTTGATATCTATAGAAATATTTAAAAATGTGTAGAAATTTCTGATGTCTATTGAGATCCCATGAGAATCCTGTGACACTTTGTGAAGTCTGGAATCATTAAACATGCCCTTAAACAATTTAAATGCTATCCTAAAAATTGTATCCTGGTAATTATTTGTTTAATTAATAGCATTATGAAGAATAACAATGTTGAAATAATAATTTCCATAATTTAAGCCTCAACAAGCAGATCTAATTGTTATTCAAGTTTCAAAAACATAGTAAATGGCTTATATCAAAAGATGCTCATTGAATAAAAAAATTGTGACGTATGAGCGTACTCTTTAATCTCGCAAAATATCTTTTTATACCCATTGTAATGATTATAAATAGAAAAAGGTGTTTTGTTTCTTATGGGAATAATTTTTTTCCATTCAATTCAAAATCGAATTATTTTCAACTTTTTTATTTTCGCCCTTTTACAGAGATTATTGTGTGTTTGTTCTACACCTTTGGATAAGAGCCATTAATATTATCAATAATGGGAATCAAACAATCTGTGGTAGTCGATATATAGTCATTGGCAAACAAATCCATATCAACGCCTCCATTCAATACGATTATATTTGTTGACGGCGCACAGTGGTTCAGATGGTACGAAAAGGTGATCAAAACTAAAAAAATGAGTTCTAGGTTTGCATGAAATATTGATGCCAATCTATTAGCAAGTATTTGAAGAACATGGAACTAAAAAAATAATAAAAATATATTATTATATGAAGTAAAAAATATTCAAAAAATGATTGTATAGAATTCTAGAATTTTGTTTGAGTAATGTAAGTGTTGAAAATTTCATATTTCTCAATATTATTAATTTTTTAAATTATGTTTCATGGGTAAAAATATTTGTCATTTAATCAGATTTCGTTCGAAAAAACAGTAAGTCGCGAACCTTTGCCACAAAATGTTAAAACGCTAAGCCGTTGTGAAAGAATCAAAGAATTAATTAATTAATTTCCATAAAAGATTTTTGCGTCAATTTGCGACTTCTTCAATTGGGATGCTAATTAGGAAGGCCGCACAGGCAGGAATTCGCGCGCGATAACGCGCGTGTTCATCTAGTATAGCAATTCAATAACATATTGCTTTCAATTCACACAGTTTTGAGTATTTCGCTTTTTAGATATTCAATATTCTATTTAGTTACTATTTCTTTTTGTCAATTAATTTATTTTAAACCATCATTAGGTATAATTTTTAAAAATTTCGAGCACAATTTTTTTACAGGGTAACATTAAGATCATTCAGCAATTGTAATACAACGAAGGACTAGGTTTTCCTAATAAAAATAAAAAATAAAGGTGTTAGAAGTAATTCCAAACTAAAAGTCGAAGTCAGTTTTAAAACTAGTTATAGTACCATAAGAAAAAAGTGAATCAACTGATGAGGAAAGTGAAGATCGTGATGATAACACAAGCTCAAATGAATGTGAAGAATTTGAGGATTCTGTACTTTTATTTAAGTGCATTATTCTCAAACAAAATTGAAAATAACACTAGCATCACGAAGGAATAGTAAGGAGTAGTATCCCTGTATGCGGGGAGTGGGAGAAGCGATGTCCAAGAATGCGTTAATGCTTGCCACGAGTGAAAACTCGTATGCTGCCCCGCGCACATGCGCACTGGCGGTTGCCATGCCAACGATGTCAACACGTGTTTGAAGTTTCAAAGTTGTGTTTTGAACATAATAACCTGCAATATTTTGTTCACTGAAATTAACATAGCCTACATATGCATCGAAATGTCAAAATATAACATAGGGGAGTGGGTATAACACGTGACTGCGAAAACAGCTCTGCGCATGTGCACGGGGCAGCATACGAGTTTTCATCCGTAGCAAGCATTAACGAATTCTTGGACGTCACTTGTCCCACCTCTGCTCTGCAAACACATGGGGTGATACCACTCCTTACTATTCCTTCGTGACTAGCATACAGTTTTAAAATTTACAATTTTAAAATCTATGCAATGTTCAAAGAGTGAATTTAAATAAATGTTTGTGTTTTGTTTATTTGCTAACTTCATTATTAGTTCGTCAGTATTGACACACCTTTCACTCTATGCAACAAATTACAATTACATTATTGTACCATCCGAACCACTGTGGCGGCGCTGTGTATAAGCCTACGCACTGTGTAAAAGAAGAGGAAATAAACTTATAAACGACGCTGTCAGCAAATAGACTCATATTTAATGGAGGCACCGATATAGTCGATTCGTCTGGTGCGAAAGTGGAACTTATTTTCCCCATGCCGAGTGGAATCCTGATCACCAGTTTATCCATGATAAGACGACATATCCTCTAGCGACTTGAAATTCATCCGCAATTTTTGGGTTCGATTCCGCGTTTTGGTATTGCAACTCGTTTAATGTATTTTGTTGTACTTGAGTATAGTGATCAAGCGTCTATCTTTATTATTTATTTTCTAAGTTGTTACTTCAAGGGCTCATCAATTTGAGGAGTATTGTATTTTGTATTATCTCCATTCTATCAATTTTCAATCAACCTTTCAGATGAGTAATCCTTATAAATATTTTGAAATAGCCAGTTATTATTTCATATTCTCGAAAAGTTCCAGTAATAGTAGAGTATCTTCAACTTGAAAAAAACTTAAAGGAACATCCACTAAAACTGAAATTTTCACGAATCGTCTTATGTCTCTTTCGGGATAAAATTTTCAGAAAAAAGTTCGTGAAAATAAAATAAGTCGTCCTCTTGCTTTGTTATTCACTTCTTTGACTTTTTCCAGTTCTTTTAATCTGACATATGGAGAGATTTTGTCTTGCAAACTATAAACTGAGAAAAATTGCTGGTAAATCGTCAACTAAGTTTACTTAGTGGCCAAAAATAGTTGATCCAACTGCTTTTTTATTTAATAAGATGTCAAATGTTTTTTATCTACTGGCCTATTTATTTAATATGAACATTAGTACAGTTTCGTACGTTGACACCGGACCTCCTCAGGTAAAAGCTTAAGATAAGTTTAAGTTACAATGTTTTGGTAAGCATATTCGTAAGAGTTTCGTAATTTAGCAAATGTTTAATCTGATAGAATCAATTTTGATAACATTTTTTTTTAAGTTAATAAAATTTAAACGGGAATTTATGAGAACTCTTTTGAGTTTTACCTATGGTTTCGGGTTTGTAATTTTAATAATAAATCATGTTTGCATTTAAGCCAGCGCTATGTAAACTTCCTCCGAAATCATCATCATTCCTCCGAATCTCATTTGTTGGTAACTAAATTCTTAGTCAAGTTTACTGCTTAAACCATTACAGTTAGCTAATAAAAATACATTAGGGCCTTAGGGAATTAAGGTGAGCAGTTGTAATAACTGTTTTCATTTTCACTACTTTTCTGAGTTAGATTAACTAAAAATTCGGTTGAAATAACTCGTTTCTTAGTTAATGCAACTGAAAAAAGTAGTTAAAAGTTATTCCAAGTCATTAAAGTTAATCCAACTAGGGTTTTTTTTTTTTTTTTGTAGAGGAGGTGAGAATGCATTTACGCACTGAGTGTGAGACTCGACCTAAGCCGGCAATACCCACTAAACTCACCTCCTTTTCCTGCCAACCCATGTTCCCCAAATCCGCTTTCGCATTACTTTAGGAACATGGGTTATAGGCATTCTACGCCGTGCTTCGGCTTCCCGCTGTTGTGTCAACCTGGTCTTCTTCTTCGTCTTTCAATACAACCAAGGTGCACGCATCGTCCTCAGTGGTGTGGTGGTACCACGACCCGGGCTCGTCGGCCTTCGGCATCCTGGTTGAGTATATAAGGTTAAACAGCACGTTCCTAAGGCTTCTTCAACGAAGCTGCCTCTCGGAACACCCTGCAGCGCACAGGAAGCACTGCGGCGTGCTTTTAAACGTCGCAGCCTTATGGCCCTCTTTGCCGCATTTCCAGCAGGCCGTTCTCCGGTCACAGCCTTTGCAAGCCGCTGTCATGTGGCGGTATTCTAGGCAGCGGTAGCACCGTAACACCACCGTCTTTTTTCTAATGCGACAGGACACCCATCACACCTTCAGGTGTCCCGTGCGCACCAGTCTAGCCGCCAGTTCGTGGGGTACCTCAAATACCTCCTGCAGACTCGCCGAAGTGTGGCCTTACGGCGGCCTCTACTTCCTGTACCTCCGTAGTTGTGTCAAGGTCCAAGACCTCGACTTCGATGCGGGGAGCGAGCTCGCGCACGTTATTCCCATCACCAACGGCCTCCTTAATGGCAGTCGACAGTTTGGTTCTGTGGTCTGCTGCAAGGCCCATCTCAATGAGGACATCTTCTTTCCTCGTCTCACGGACACCCCTAATTTTGACACCAATGGTTTCCGGTTTAACCTTCTTTTTGAGGTCCTTGAGACAGCTGCAGCGCGTGTCCTCGGCTCGTTCCTCATAGGTTTAGAGGTGCCTGCCTCAACGGGACTCAGCGTGGGCTCCCTCTCTCGCTTCCCAATATGGGTTGAGGGAGCTACCACAGCTTCGTCAGTCTGAGTCCCAGATTGGCTCGTGTCCTTCTTCTCTTGCCATGGCTTCTTCATATCTTCTCTCGCCTTTTTCCGGCAGCCGTTCCAACTTCTATTGGAACGAAACTAAACCGGAATTCGAAATCGTGCATCTTTTCCACAGCGTCTTTCAACTCTTTGATGAGTTGTTGCGCCTCTCCCAACCTTTGCTTCACCACCATAATATCCTGCTTGCCCTCAGTCTTTTGACTAAGGTCAAGCGCCTCTGTCACGTCCAATGGACCACCCAACACCTCACACATCCCCGCAGAGGCTTGCATGCGGGGATAAGGTCTGAATACTCTAGGAGGCGACCTGGCATCCTAGTGACACCGTTTGGAACACCACACCCTGGTGCCACGCAGTCTTCGGCATGGTTGTTAATGCCTTAACTTGGGGGTTTTTCCTTCGGGATCATCCCTGGACCATTGTCCGCGACTGCTTATTGAGTTGTGTAACGGTATTCAGCAGAAACCCTCGGTACAGGGCCCCCCTATCCGCAACCCGGGGACGCACCTGGTAGCCTGGTTAAAGGCGCCGGGTGTCCAGCTAGGGTAGGGTGGGGCGGGATAAGCATAGTTAACTTTTTCACGTCAGTATTTAAAATCTGCTAATTTATTGCTTGAAAGTATGTCGTTATATATATTTTACAAACATTTTAAATTATATTTTTGCCAAGACAAAAGTTAATAAAAAAGTATATGCGGGATTAGAAACGAAAATAAAAAAGTAGTGCGCTTGGCACAATCGCCCTAAGCCTGGAGTGGGATGGGCCACTTAATTAAATGACTTATTATATATTAATTATAAGTAAGAGCATCATTAAGTTAGAGTATTATAGAACGAAAACTTATCTTACACATATTTTTCAAAAATTTTACGGAACATTTAAAGTATTTAACGTTAAAATGATGCAATCCTTAATCCTAACCTCTACCGTAACTAACTCCACAAACAGTTAATAGAAAAACGATTTATATCTGCATATCTTTCAAAAATTATATTACAGAAATTAATATAACCATTTACCGACTTACCCGTGTACATTGTCTTAGTAAAAGTCAAATTCTGCAGTAAGAAAACTCCCAAATACTAGACTGATCTACTACATGACGCTGAATTTCATATATACTGAGGTTTTAACCAGTCATTTTATATTTTTGCCGTATTTTTCAACCACAACCATGTTTCTTTCATTTTTATAGCATTTCATGAGTTTTTAAACAAAGTTACTTAAGAAATATACCAGAATAATAGTGCTGTCTTCTGGTTGCCAGCAACTCCTATTATTTTCTAATCAGTGCAGCTGTAAAACTTTTTCTGAGGATTGTTTTCGACAAGATTATTTTTTTTTGTACGTTCGCACCATAATCAACACACTGCACAATCTGATACAATGAAACATTGCATCTTAACCTACTGACTGCTACCAGGCGCGGATCCAGAGGGGGGGCCACGGCGGTTTGGCCCCCCCCCAAAGCCCAGACCCGAATTTTTCAAATAAGATAATTGAAGTTTACTATCCCACCATAAAGAAACTAATTCGGGAGGATTGCGGCGAGTTAACGTGCTTAAATTCGCCCGAATTCTGCTCTCTGATTCGTTGAAACGAACTGAGCCAGCGCGAATTAAATCCTTGTCAATTTGTCTTAATTCGTGGTCAAGGTAATTTCGAAAAAAATTAATAAAAATTGCATGCATCGAGTCTCGAACCAGCGATCCCAAGTGTGTAAGTCCAGAGGACAACACTGAGCTACAGAAAACATTAATATATATTAACAACAAATCCTATATGCGCCCACGCTTGAGTTATACCTTAAGAATTCGATTGAATAGGCCAGTTTTTAAGTGTATTCGCGCTGCGAATTCTGGCGAATTGGAGCTTGACTTACAATCTAGCGGATTAAAATGAATTGGCCGACACTGAAATTTTTGACACTTTCAAATGAATAAGGTCCCCTAAAATATTTTCGCTGAATTCAGACAAATAGGATATTTTAAGACTATATTACTCTGCACGAATTTACACACATAAAAAGCAAGAAAATTGCCATCACGATTACTGGGACTAAGGTCACGATTACTGGGATGTCTACCTTAATTGCATAAATTAAAAAATGGGAAAATTAGTGTAATTAAAAAAAAACTAAAACATAAGGTGTCAAAGTCCCAGTAATCGGGACGGTCCCAGTAATCGTGAGTTTTGAGGTGTAAACGCCACAATTAAGTATTTTCCGCATAAAAATACAATCCTAAAATATTTTTAAGCCAGGTTGAACAATGCTTGTTGTGGAAACCAAATTAGTTTTTCTATACAAATAGTGCACATGGGTAAAAAAAATTCATTTGTATTGCCGGTGGCGATGAATCACGAAACGTGGAAAATAGCTTAACATTTTGGTTAGGAAAGGCGTCTCTTTACTTAAGCTTTTACTATGTCAAGAAATTAGTTTATCGGGACGAAAATAATTTTTATGTAATAAAAAATAATTTTTGTTTCATAAAATAAAGTAAAATCTTAATTTAGTACCTTCTCGTTCAAGAAATATCGGTCACGATTATAGGGACATTTCAAAAGCATAGTTGCTCGAGTAATCGTGACCTGTCACGAAGACTAGGACGACTCTGTCAAAATTTTATTTCCATATTTCGTTACAAATAATAATTTAATTAATTTCAAAAAGGTATGAAATGAAATCAGGGAACTGACTTATCACTGTGAGTAGTAATCGTAATATAAATTAGTGCTTAAAACTGAAAAAAGGTGATGTAAAATATTTGAATGAGTTTAGAGATTTCATTATCAATTTTTGAGTTTATTATCATTCTTCGGTGAAGTTAATATTTATTGAGTAACTTTTCATTAGATAAAATTAATCTATACTGTACTATATAAAGAAAAATGTGTAATAGATATATAATTATTGATAGTTCTAATATTGTGACAACGTAAACAGAAAATAACCTCATTTTTTTGGTCACTGCATTTGTTCAAATTTCGTGTGCTACATCTAGTTACTTCAAATGTTAATGATTTTTAATTATAATATTCAGTATTATAAAAGAATTTCAGTATTGTCGTTATTACTTATCGTGATAAAAATTCTAATAAATATTTATCTCGACTTATTTTTGTGATCACTTTATTTCTTATGAATAAAATATTAATTTTATTCGATAATATTTTTAACTGAAATAAAAATTAAACATTTTAAAAGAAAATTCATTTTCATTATGATTAATTTTCATAGAGTCCATCAGACTTATTAGAACTATCAGAAGATTCGATTTTGAGGTTGTTTCGACGGCTTTCATCACAGAGGTCTCAATCAATATAAAACTAACAATACATCTTTCATTTCATTAAAGTATAGTAAAAAAACAAAAATACACTTAAAATACACCTCCAAATTGCTAAAAACTGATTTCAAGAAAGCTTAACCTTTTTCACGAAGACTGGGACAACGACTCACGATTACTAGTACATGACAGATTTGGAAATCACGATAACTGGGACATCGGTGCTTTTCGACTTTTAATTGTTTATAAATAAAAAGTAATATTAAATATAATGTAAGAACAATTTTTTTAATATTCTAGGATGTTTAATGCTTCAATCAGTACCAATCATTTTTCAAATAATCCTACAAAAACAATTTTCTAAATATTTGAAGTCGATGAAATCTCTTATGGTCACGATTACTGGGACGTTTACCTTAGTGTGAATGGTACCACTACAAAAGGTATCGTTTCCCTTGGATTTGGGGTATGAAAAGTCACCTGTAGTCAATTTTTTTTTACAGTTTTTGCGGCAAAAATAATAAGTGATAGTTTCGTAGCCCAACTCCGAGCGAGATGGAACCCCATGTTAAAATTAGGTGCAGCAAAATTTATCCCAGAGTTTTTATTGTGTTAATTTAAAAACTTCAATGTCCGGGAAACCAGGAGATGATCAGAATTTTTTGAGAGCTGGAAATAACAGTGAATTTATTTTTTGACCGGTATTTTTACAAGTTTTTCAAAGAAAAACCTATCCAATCATTTGAAATATCACAAATTTCATGTCACAAGATATATAATGCAATTCAACATAAGTTTCATTTCAACTTCTTTTTAAATGCTAAGTTCAGTTGTTAACTTTTTCAATTATGAAATCATTCAGTTTGCAATGTGGAATTCGAAAATCTTTTACGATCCAAATTTTCCATTTTACATCTTTATTTTTGAGGGTACATTTTCAATTAAAAGAATGTTGAAGTGCAGTTTTGAAGACTTACACAATACACGATTAATATCTTTCGAAACTGAAAATTTTCGACAAAAAATGTTTTAAGTTGATCAACTGTAAATATAAATTAAGTAATGATTTTAAAAATTAAACTGTAGTTCGTGTATTCGCAATTGAACAATAATTGATTGATTTTATAGCACGATTCTGAATCTGATGAAATTAAACAATTTACAGATTTTGACGTTAAAAATTGAACTGTTTTAATTCGAAAGCCGTAGTAGTTAACAAAATGTAAACTTCCGATTGAAACTTTATAAATTATATGCTGTTTCAGTCTAAAATATACCATTTTTAACGACTTCAATTATGAAAATTATTAATTAAAAAAAAAACAATTTTTTAATAGTCAGCAAAGTTTGACTGTTTATTTAAAATGAACAATTATAAATGAAATACTGAAATCCGAACAATTTGAAACTGAATTGTTTGAAACAGAAAGCCTTGAATCGTTAAAATTTCGGAGAGCTGAACGTTACAATGTTAATTTTAATTGTTCTAATTTAAAATTTTGTATTTGCAAGTGAAAATGTTGAATATTGATGCGTAAATAACAAATAAAAATGTATCCATTCAGAAAAAATTCGAGTAAGTTGAGGAGATATATTTAGAAGTTTTTAAATAAAATTTTGAAGCTTTTAAGGATTTTGTAAGGTCTTAAGATAATACAAATATTGTTTTAAGATTCGTGGGAAAATTTTCGAATGATTTTTATTTTAAAAAATTAATTTCAACAGAATATTTAAAAATATTTTAAAACGGACGCAAATTTTGATGAACAAATAAAAATTGAACAGTTATAAATTTGGAAAAAATTGATTTTCTAGTAAAAAAAACAACATATTTTTAAGAGAACGTTTTAAAAGATTTCAAAAAAAATTTAAATGTATAAATAACAATTGAATAATCATTCATTCAAAGCGATTTAAACTTAAAATAATTCAACTTCTAATTTAAAAAGTGTTCAATTGAAAAAAATTATAATTTTTCAATTTTTCCAGGATTTCAACCGGGAATATGAATATCGCAAAGAGTGGAAATATACGCCTAAATTTTGCTCTTTAAAAATAATCGTTTTATAGTTTATGCTTGACTTCGAAAATTGTATGAGTATTTTATACTTGTTAAATAATGATTATACCATGACATGCAAGACGCAGCTTGTAAATATAAAAACATGGTTTTTATTGAAACATTTGTTTATTATGTTTATAAGATTTGTGAATAATATATTTTTATAATTTTTAATAAACATTCAAAGCAAATAAATAACTATAAAATGATTATTACCTTCTCCCCCTCCCCCTTAAGAGTGGAGGGGAAGGGGAATTATTGGATGGCCCCCCCTAAAGCCCTTCTCTGGATCCGCGCCTGACTGCTACACTAATAGGTTAGGTTAGTGCAGAGATATTCCGCCCCAAAACAGTGACTTATTCCGCCCCATATGACACTTGAAAGTAAATTCAAAATCTCACCCATTTCTGTTTTACAATTATATAAAAATTTGTTGCAAGCTTAAGGTTTAATAAATGGGCTATCTAAATAACCACTGTAAAAACATCTAATATGTGATTTTGTGTGATTCTTGGATTTTTTAAAAAAAGAAAAATTGAGTGGCTCATCTTACCCCCTATGTTCATCTCGCCTCACGCTACCCTACTCATCTTAGTTCCCTCAGGCCCCAGTATATTTTTCTTAGTTAACTCAAAGGGTTAAAGTAGTCAACCTATCTAAGAATTTAGTGACCAACAAATAAGAAAGCAGTTGGATTAACTATATTCTCCAACTAAGCAAATTTACAAGGAGAGGACGCGAGATGGACATCGCCGATTTGACTACGGCTTTGCAGGATGAAAGTACATCAAAATCCATTAGGGGCGTATTTTTTCTTTCGATCTAATGGGCCTTAGTTTCCGAGATATCGAAGTTTGAGTATTTGCGCTCGAGCGCTCGACTCGCCTCTGCACAGCAGGGACCCCTGGACTTGGCGCTTATTCACAGTAGATTGTGAATCTTAAGACAAAAATAATCCATGATGACAAGTTTTTGAAGAAAGAAAACGGGGTTAAAAAGTAACAACAAAATGAAAAATAATTTTTGTCCGTTCTTGAAAAAGTTGTTAAACACTATAGTCCTGTGGACAGTGACTATTTTTTAAGTGAATCACGCAAATCATGTCACAAGCATTTTGATATTTTTTTAGGTATATGAACTCTTGAGAACATTTTGAAAGCGAGAGGCGCATGTTATACATATAAAATTATATTTTCCGTTCAAAGTATGCAAGATACAGAAGAACGTTGGGAACGCAAATTGTTTATTTGAAAAATATCTAGGAATTTACATTATATCACATATTACACTGTTAGAAATGTTTGCAATTTTAGAATACACGGTCAAATTAAATTCCCTATACGTTTACTAAATTCATTACAATTTGTAATTTTAGTATAATACTTACGTATACTAAATTTCTTTTATGAAGTTATATGCATACTAGATTTATTAAGTGTACAGTAAGTTTCTTTCACGTATATGAATTTTATATTTTCTGTATACTAAAATTCATATACGTGTTTGATATATTCAGCTGCGCAAACGCGTTCCGATTTACACGAGTCGGGCAACGTGACCGGTGGCAGACTCGATGCCGCTGCATCGAGCTTCTTTCTGCTGTTCGGCTTCTTTCTGCGAGGATCTGCGAAGTCATCTCTTTGAAAGCGAAACGGAACGCGTATACTAAATTTAGTATATGCGTATAAAGAATTTCGTATGCATGTATACTGAATTTAGTATACGCATATACTACATTTCATTTACGTGCATACTAAATTCATTATACGCATATACTAAATTCACTGTACGCTGGTATACTAAATTTAATTTCATGTTATGCATTCCTGCTTCCATTACATGTATACTAAATCTAATACAGATTTTTCTAACAGTGTATATATGTTTTTTTTTCTTCGAAAAATAATATATAAACTCGGTTTTATACTTTTATCAAATAATATTAGTAAATATTTAACATTATAAAAAACAATTCTACTGAAAGGAATTAAATAACAAATCAAACTATGCAAGATACGAACAAAAGTTTTAAAATGAAACTATTAACCATGAATAGATCTACGAGTTTTCTTTAGAAAATTTTTTAATAGGATGCATTTTTTTAATTGTAAGAAATAACATTGAAATTCGAAAATTATGAGAATGTGTCCGCACGGTGGGTAGAATTTTTTATAACAAGAAAATGTCGCAAAAAAGCAACAGAAATATTTTCAGCTCCTTTATTTAAAATTCCTTTTTCATATGCATTATTTCTGAATAAAAATGTTCAAAAGTCAATAGTAATTAAATTTATATTATTCCTTTTTTTCTATACTAGAGCGCCGTAGCCCATTATTTTCTATTAGAATAGTTGAAAATCTGTTTTTTTTTGTATATCATAATCTTCAATTTGAACTAAAAATTTTTTTTTTTTTTTTGGGTCACCCTAATGCATGGGTGCGTCCCCAGTTGTCAATGAAAAATGTTAAATTGTCATTAGTAGTCCGGCAGATAACATGAACAATTACGTATTTCGTGTCACAAACTGAGGCATTTTTTAAATATTCTTAGAGCTGAAAATATTCCTACAGCTTTTTATGGGACGTTATCTTATTATTATAAAAAAAATCGGCCCACAGCGCGGGCATGCTTGCATAATTATTACATTTAAATGTTTTTTTTACATAAAGAAAATATGCATCCTATTAAAAAATGATCTGATGAAAGCTCGTAGATGTTTTTCAAGTGAATAATTTTATTTCCAAACGTTTTTTCATATCTTGCATAGCTTGACCGTGAAATAAAAATTTTTTTATTCTTAATAACATCTTTCACGACTAAAAAAGACTATGTTTCTGATTGAAAAATGGTTTCATAAAAATTTGTAGATATTTTTGAGATAACCGACTGGACAGTTCAAATTTTTTGTGTATCTTGCATATTCTTCCCTAAAATATAATTTGTTATTGTTAATTATATGCAGATGACTCCCATCTTCAAAATTGTTTGCATGATTCACTTGAAAAATAGTCACTATCCGCTGAAGTGTTTAACAACTTTTCCAAGAAGCGACAAAAACGATTTTTTGTTTTTGTTATTACTTTTTGACCCCGTTTTTTCAAAAATTTGACGTGATGGATTATTCTCGTTTTAAGATTCACAATGTACGTGAAAAAACTGTAGATTTTCCGTCAATCACAAAATTAGTGTCGGACTGTGACTATAAGCGCCAAGTTCGGGATCCCCGCTCTGCAGGGGCGAGTCGAGCGCTCGAGCGCAAATACTCAAATCTCGATATCTCGGAAACTAAGGCGCAATAGATCGAAAGAAAAAATACACTCCTAATGGATTTTCATGCACTTTCAGCCTGTAAAGCCCCGGTCGAATCGGCGATGTCCATCTCGCGTCCTCTCCTTGTTAGTTGAAAAAACCTTATTATTGAAAGAATGCATTTTAGTTAAAAATTATACTATTTGGTTGAAAATTCAGCTATTTTGTTAAGAAGTCACCTTTCTTGGTCGAAAATTCAACTGTTTTGCTAAACATTCTTCTTTTGGATAGAAAATCTACCATTTTGAATTGAGAATATATTTTTTGGTAGAAAAGTCATCTTTTCTGGTTGAAAATGTATCCTTATGGTTACGAGTAAATTATTTTTATTTAGAAAGTATATTCTTATATTTTCGTCTAGAACGTTGTTGGTTACAAATTATACTATCTGGTTGAAAATGTAATTATGTTGTTGGAATTTCATCTATGTTTTCAAGTCTTTTTTAGTCGAAAATTAAACTTTTTATTGATATTTGTCTTTTTGGATGGAAAATTCATCCTTCACGGTTGAAAATTCCTTGTTGGCAAAAAAGTAATCATTTTTGGTTAGAAATTCATCTTTCTTGGTTGAAAATGCAACTGCATTCTAAAAGATTCTTCATAACTTTTTGTTGAAAATGCATCTCTTTTGCTTAAAAGTTCAACGAGTTGGTTGTAAATGCAACTGTTTGGTTCAAAATGAATTTTTCTAGTTGAAAATTCAACTATTTGTTAAAAAAATCTACTTTTTGTTAAAAATTCATGCTTTGGTTTGAAAATTAATCTTTTTTGGTTGAAAATTCGACTATTTTATTGAAAACGCAGTATATTTCGATTTCAAATCTTATTTTCTTGGAAAATCACCTTATTTCTCCTTGGTTTGAGAGTATCTACGACTGTGAAGTCTTAAATCATTTTTTCAATAATTTACATTATATTTTTACCTTCGAGTTCTGATATGTTTAATTATTTTAAAAGTGTATGTCTTCAAGAAATTCGTATTGAATAATTATTATTATTATTAACGCTTGAAGTTCAACGCGTAAAAATATCATATTTGCCACAAAAACCGGGAAATAGTCCGAAACTTTCATTGAAGTTTGAGTGCCAACTTGTATTGATGTAAAGTATTGCCATAAATTATTGGCATCCTTATGATAATAACTTGTTTCAATATTTCTTTCAATACTTACATCCAAGTATTCTTTCCATAGGGGAGCGAAAGTTTAGTTGGGACTGAGAACAAAGTTATATATATTATACACTCGGACCTGGATTTACACCAGCAGCGTGAAACACTAGCAGCGTAGCGGAAAGAGCAGTGTGCGGGTACTCACTCGCGTATCTTGCGTAATATTCTGCATTCCAATTGGAAACGGTTCAGACGGCCCTGACTGGCCAATTGCAGGCCAAGCTCAAGTTATATAGAAACCAGGTTCCAGTGTCGTTATTTCAGTTATGCAAGTAGTTGATTCAGATATGTGAAATGTGTCGATCAATGATTTAGAATTTGAAAGGACAATATAAACGGCTCAGAATAATAAAAATGGTGAAATTACTCATTCAAAAAATCATGAATATTGACTGTGTCCAATTCCCAAATGGAAATTTAGAAATGACTGACAAAACTTATTGTGGATAAATTCTTGTTGACTCGTATAGTATTTGCAGCAGAGTAAATAATTAAAAAGTAGGTTTTAAAAGCAGTAATTGCATTCGTAGATACTGGTCTTGTTTTGACAGTCACCTTGTTCCTCCGATCATCTAAGAAGCACGCTTCATTTCATTATTAAACCTCCTTATTTGCATGATAATGGTCTATGCAATAACTTTTTCTGACTAAAGAATTTTGTCAGTAATATTTTCCTTGACACTAATGAGATAAAGCAATGCTAACATGCATAAAGTAAGGTTATTTCGTTTTAGTGGCACTTATTCTGCCGTCCTGATGAAGAAACATGACATCTACGCAATTTAACATAAGGCCAGTTTACCTCTACGCCGCAACGCGAAGATGACTCTTACGGAAAACTGCACTTGTTATGTTTCTTCATCAGGACGGCAGTATTTTACTTCAAGAAATTTGTACAGGGTAAATATGACAGGACACTAGTGCATTTCCCTTACTCATAATTTCGTGGTTAAATGGGATTTTTCACATGAATAACACGCACGAGATAAACACCGAGTATCACCTGCTACAAAGTACACAACGCAGCGTCCAACGCAGTCCATCAGCGCACTTATTTAATTTACAAGAATTAAAAAATGCCTACATTTTTGAAACCTAAATCTTTTTATTTCATTTAGGATTCGTTTCGTGCGTCTTTTACAGACACAGTTTTGGTTTTTATTTCATCAGATCTTAAAAGAAATAATGAAACCTTTTTCTATAAGGCTTCTGAACATAACCGTTAGTTCATAGTTTGCCACCGCAGCGCTATCGGCTAAGCACACACACTCAGTAGTGTGTTCAATTTCAACCATACCGACTTTTCCTATGTGGAATATAATAGGATAGAACTTTCTATCTCTTTTGTTGGATAAAATATAGGATTCCTTGGATAGAAAGTGAATTGATTGGAATAAAAAAAAACTAATTCGGGTCATTATTGGGTACAATTTTCTATCCCGCTTTCCAAGATGGATTTTCTCAATTATTGTCAAGCTATGTACAACAAGAAACACTGAATCACTTCTTCCTACCGCTTTTTCTCTAATTTTAGGAAAAGTTTAAAAGTAGCTTAAATTGAGAGAGAAAGCTTCCTTTCTCAAGGAAATAAGTGAGTATATAAGTAAGTTTGAAGTAACTTTAAAAATTAAATTCCTCGCACTTGGAAAGCAACAAAGTAAAGTTACGCAGAAGAATGTCTTTGAACGAATACGAAAGTAAAGGAATATTCAGGCGTATAAGCTTGCAGTACGACGTTGAAAAAGAACTTCCAAATAAAACAGTCGGACTTCTGTACATCCGCCTTTTTGAAATTATTCACGTGGTACGTACATTTCGCACTCTATGTAAGCGTAAAGTTCAACTCCACGGTTGTACTGAGAAATATGAAGTTTGCGGTCCTCGGCACTCGTTTAATAATTCTGAGGAAATTTATTATGTAAGCATTCTTTATTCGTGGGACAGAATTCAAGGGGTCCTTTGAGATTCCATTTGAGCGTACAAAATTCGAAAAAGAGGAAGTTGAAAGAAATGAAGGAAACTGTATTTCTCTCGCAGTCTCCTGAATCTTTAAAGGAATTCTCGTTCATCGATCATCCATTAATTTCAAATTGCCTGCTTCCTTCCTTTCTACCTACCTTCTTGGGTTTCAGGTCGACTCCACTACTTGTACATCAGACCAGGTACTAGCATTTCGGGCAAACTAGCTAATTACATTATCTCTCCAAAGATCATTGAACTTCAGATGGATTCTGAAAAACTTTTCACATTATGGTCCAAGCAGGCATAAAATAAGAATTACTTTGTGCCTTTTGACTGTTCTGATTCCCAGATAAGCTCAAGACAGTCCTTGAGGTTCATTAATCTAATTTGCTGTTTTATCAAACATCTTCTTACGTGTAATTGCGATCGATATTCAATTTTACTTATTCATCAAAGTTTCCAAACTCTTTGTAGTTGTACTTTTACCTTATTTTATATTGATTTATTCGATTGAAGAGCAAAAAGGTACATGTTTATTGAGATAGATAAGAGGGTTACTCGTAATTGAATTTACTGATGTTTATCGACGTTAGATTAAAATTTTCGAGGCTCGTAAATTTTATGAGAATAAAGAAAAGACCTTGTTCGATTATTTTTCATTAAAGAAAGTCCATTAAAAATAGTACTAAAATACTAAGAATTTAATAAACGACCAGAAACCCTCAATCTTAGGGGCCGCTCAAAAACTACGTCGCGCTATTTTGAATACTTCTTTCGCCTCTCCCCGTCTTCGTCTTAGATCATTACACAAGATTGAACCCCACAGAGTGACGTCAGAAATACGACCCCCTCCTTTTCAGTCAACTTTTTTTCTTCTATTTCTTTTGATAAACGCATAAAATAAAATAGTACATTTGCATACGTAATAAACACTATGGGTGTGATTATGTGTGCTTATTTCATAAGCGCTTTGCTTCATCATAGGTATCAAATAAATTTACAGAGGGATGTTTTTCTCTATGAAAAGAAAAAATTGAGACTTTAAATCTTTTTCAAGCTTATGTTTCTGTCTTACCGAAAATCTTATTTTCAGAAAATCGAAGATCCTATCAAAATATCGATCGATGTGTTCTATATCAACATTAGGGTGGTTCACAAAAAACTTGTTTTTATTTTCCAGCGTCCGTATAGGGACAGTTTTGTTTCTCTGTGTGAGATAATACACTCCTAATTTTTTGAGACTCAAAATAAAAATTTTAGAAGTTGCGAGCCTCAAATTTAGGTAAAATTTGAAATTTTCATAGTTTTTGATTTTCTGAAAATATAAGCATTTGTTTTAAAAAATATCTTATAAATAAAAATCGTAGCTAATACAAAGACAATAACTTTTACTTTGTGTCCAATTGAGAAAAAAAATTACTAGGTGCCGGTAAAAGGCAAAAAATGTACGATTTCTTATAAAGAGATAACTATAAGGGCATAATTATACCCGTAAACATTTTTTGTAACGATTGCCAACATTCTAGATGTTCTCCAGACAAAAGAGAAAAAATATAATATAAAAATTTATAAACCTGTCTATGTTGGCCAGCCGCGGTTCCATCAAAATGTGGCCAACTTCACAGGTTTTACATAGATATGAGATGGAAAACTTGAAACCGGGGTACCAGAAAAATAAGAAAATAAACCAAAATTATTAAACGAGGCTTTTAATGGGGTTTCCATCAATAAAATTTTATAAAATAGTAACATACATCAATAGGAGGAAGAGCGAATAACATATGAGTTCATATGAAATCATATTCTTAATATTTTGTTATATTTAAAACAGATATACAGCTCATAATTTATCTATCTTTTCTTATATTCGCAATAAATATACAGTTGAACAATGCAACAATTTTTTGCAAGCTTCTTTCAAACCAGGAGTGACTAACATTACACAGCTTATCTCTATTTTTGTTGCGAATATAAAAAATATAGATAAATGACATACTGTGTATTTGTTGTGAATATAGTTAGTTAGTTGTAATGTAGGCGGGGGGCCCCGTGAGGCCCCAATCGCCTGGCGCTCAAGCTATAAAGCCTATTGTGCCACACCCGTGTGTATTCTCAAGGCAGTACTCCGAATCCGGTCATCCTTCGCCAAGTGTTTTTGGATCTCGGTGGGTTTTCTTTGTTATCAACGTTCTGAGATTATACCTCTCAGGTGCCAGGCATACCTATCGTACAGTAAACGACGTCCTCCTTTGTTGATCAGGCAAAGTGATCCTTACCCACTCTGCCATTCGGCAGCCTCCCTAGCAGGCTAGAGTGTACCGAGCGAACCCTCTGAGGTTAACAGGTAGATGCACAGATGCGAAGCACTGCCCTGGTATGTTATGTAAGTGTATGTGTGTATTCATTACTCGAAATCGGCCAGCGACCATCGAGCGTGGTGCCTCCTGTAGAAGCCCCAAGCGCAAGAAGAACGCTGACTCATTTTCGAGTCTTCACAGAATCGGCTTCGACCTCCAAGGCTATTCCCCTCGACATGGAGCCCCACCTTGGTACGATACCAGCTTTTTCTGAGGGGACCTACAGTTTAAGGTGGGTTCCGAACCACCGAAGCCCCGGTTTGTACATAGAAAAATTTCCATTGGTACCCGGCTCAGGGATCGAACCCCAGACCTCCTGCATGGAAGTCCGAAGCGCTATCGGTGGCTTCTTCGTTGCGAATATAAGAATATATTAAAAATATGATTTCATATAAAATGAGAAATATGTTGTTCTCTCTTCCTTCTGTTGATGTATTTTGCTATTTTATAAAATTTAATTGATGGATAACCCATTAACAGCCCTATTACATAATTTGTATGATGATTTTATTTTTCGGGTAATTTTTCTAGGGATGGCCAAGTCGATTCCGATTCCTTCGCAGAATCGATTCTTGGCGTCAATTCTTCGATTCTTCGGAATCGATTCTTGGTTTTTTAGGGAATCGATTCTTCGTCGGAATCGCCGTCGATTCCGGTCACAGAGTCAAGGGAAAATAAATTTTCGTTTTCCTAAAGAAAAAAAACCTAATTAATGGAAGTTTATAAATTTTCTTAAAAAAACATCCAAATAACATGAATTGAAATTTATATTTGTTGCATAGGTTTTAATTTTTACAACAAACCTCTCCAAAAAACCTTTGAAATTTTTCATTTACGCGGGCTTTTTGAGAAGGGGGGAGTGGAATCGAAGAATCGATTCCTACCTTCGATTCTTCGATTCCTCGGAATCGAAGCATCCGGCGGAATCGAGGAATCGAAGAATCGATTCTCACTGAGCGTTACCCATCCCTAAATTTTTCATCTTATATCTGTCATATATTTTTTTCCTGCTGTATGGGGAAGATCTCAGAATCTTGAAAAACCTTGAAAAAAATGTTTAGGGGTATAATTAAGCCCTTATATTTATCTCTTTCTAAGAACTCTTACTTTGTATGCCTTTTACCGGCGCCAAGTCATTTTTTTCAATCGGACATCCTTTGTATTAGCTGCAATTTTTATTCATAACATATTTCTCTCAAAAAGATATTTATATGAGGGTGGTTCTTATTTATACTTGGTGTATTTTTTTTCTCGAATTTCTCTGCTCTCACCCCGCACTTTTGTTCGAACGCCATAAAAAAAAAATCTCCAGATTTGAGCAAAATCGTTTAATATTTAGGGGTAGCACAAAGACCATGAAGTTTCCCATTGATTTAACATGGGAAAAAGTCAGCTGTTTGTAAATCTGATATTTAATCGCGATAATATATTACAAATAATTCCGTGTTCCAGTATATTGCTGAGAATTCGTCAAAGAATAAGAATCAGTCATACATTTTGAGAATGAATAATTTTAAGCCACTCTTATGGATTCCCAACGAAAATCCCATAAGTGACAAATTTAAATTGTAAATAATATTGCGGTTTATTGACGCTTTTCATAAGTTACAAAAAAAATCATTAATCGGTAATTTGAGAATAATCAGTCATCTGATAACTAATATTGAATTGTTTAAACAATTTTAATTTGTTTGAACACTTGAGAGTATTCATAAAAAGCAAAGTAGAATTTAAAAACATTTCAATCTTTCGAAAAATAGAGAAAATAAAATATGTAGACGAAAGAATTGTTTGAAGAATTTAAATCTGTTCAAACATCTATTAGTATTCATGATAAACAAATTAGTACTCAAAAATATTAAAATTTGTCGAAAATTTAGTGACATGAAATGTTTTTCCAGCTTTTTTTAGGTATAATATACACTTGAACGAATAAGTATTATTTATATAATTGTAAAATTATTTAAACAAACTATTTTATTGATATCATTGATAAAATAACTCATAAAGTCTGGAAAATATGTTCATTTCGCTAGCTAACTCAAAAAAAAAAGTTCAACAAATTAAAATTGTTTGAACAATTAAATATTAGTTAAAAGATGACTGGGTATTCTCAAATTACCAATTAATGATTCATTTTAACTTATGAAAAGCGCCAAACCGCAATATCATGTAAAATTCAAATTTGTCTATTATGGCGTTTTTTGGGGGGATCCATAAGAGTGGCTTAGAATTATTCAACCTCAGAATTTATGATTGATTCTTATTCTTTGACTAATTTTCAGCAATATACTGAAACACGGATTAATTTGTAATATATTATCGCGACTAAATATTAGATTTACAAAAAGTTGACTTTTTCCCATGTTAAATCAATGCGAAACTTCATGGTCTTTGCGCCACCCCTAAATATTAACCGATTTTGCTCAAATTTTAAGGAGATTTTTCTCTGGCATTCGAACAAAACTGGGAGGTGAGAGCAGAAAGATTCAAAATGTGGAAAATGAGGGCCATCCTAATGTATATTTAAATGTTCGCAATCTCTAAAATTTTTTTAAAAATCTGAAAAGATTATGAGAGAAACAATCTGTCGCGATACGGCCACCGGAATATGAAAACAAGGTCTTGGAGACACAAACAATTACATCAAATACAGTACTGTTATATTCTGTATATAAAAAACCGCTTATGAACAAGGTAAATTTTATTTGCAAATATTATAAAATTATCAAAACCTCTATATATGAAGTGCTTGTTAAATTTGTTTTTATTATTATTTAAAGAAATTTTTTTAAATGTTTGAAAAAAATTTGTGAAAAAAAATTGGGTGGAAAAAATTCGTGAAAAAAAAGTTTATGAAAAAATTGTTGACAAAAAAGTTTTGTGAAAAAAATGGTTGAAAAAAAATTGTAGTGAACAAAAATTTTTGAAAAAAAAATTTTGTGACAAATTTTGCAAACAAAAAAATTTATTGTAAAAAATTTGAAGGAAAAAAAATTGTAAAAAAAAATGTTGGCGTTCATGCTCTTTTGCTCGGGGGTTTGGGGGGGGGGGCGTGCTACGAAACCCTAAAAACAAAACTTCAATCATTAAAAGATTTGTTCAAGTTAAATCTAAATTTATTTCAAGATGATACCAACATCAGTGTTTAAAGTTACCTATGCCAGTCTCTAAAGTACCTCATCTCGAAAGTGCGCATGCGCTGCTTTTTCACCAGTGCGTAGAGTAAGCCATCTTCAAACTGCGCATGCGCGTCAATTATTTCGCACAGTCTGCTCAATAAGGTCCTTTAGGCACCATTTAGAAGGATGAAACGTCAAATTTTGAGGTGGGTGTTGCAAAAATTGAATTTTTGATTTCTCATTTTTTTGTGCGATCAAAATTTGAATTTTTGAGTTTCTTCAAAATTCAAGAAGTTGTTATGAAAATATTGTAAGTTGTTCAAAAAGCAACATTTTTCTTCTCTTGACTTTTTTCATATCGTGCGTTTTTCGGCTTAAAATGTTCATTTTCGTTTGTTTTTTGGAATTTTGAAAATGCTATAACTCCGGTAATTTTTTATCAGAAAAAGTCATTGGGATATTTTGTTCCTCTTTTTGCGTAATACTAATAACCGTACATAGAATTTTCAAATCTTTAAAAAAAGTGATCTCAAAAATTTTCAAAATGTGCTCACTTTTTGAATTTTCATCCGAAATAGCTGGTTAACGAACTCGTTCTTTCTATTTAGGCCATAAAAAGTGTGCCAAAGCCAAATGTAAAAAAGTTTTAAATCTGCATTGGTAGATCATTAGAGGTCATGGAAGGTTCGTCAGAAGATCATTTGATGCGGCTCGAAAGCGCGAACAAACACATCATATACAGTACTGTATTATTTCTTATATGAGCGAAGTTTTTCTCATATAAACAGAACACAAGGATTTTTTTGAAACTTCATAAAACAGTAGATTAATGGATTCGTCTGGAAGATACAAACAAATACACTAGATATCCTATTGTTGTATTTTGAATATGAAAAAAATTCATAGCTCTTTTACGTTTCGAGAAATAGTAAACAGAACAAATTTACGTATACACACAAACAGACATTTGCAAAAAATTATATTTTCAAGCTCCTGGGGTCGAATTATATCGAAATATGCCAAAAAAGTAGATTTGAAAATTTAACTCATTACAAACCTGCCTCTATGAGGAAGCAATTTTAACAGATTTCACAACCCAAAATGCTCTCGAAACGGGGAAAATAGAGTGACTTTTCACGAAAATAGGAGAATAATTTCTTTCAAATAAAATAATATTTGGCAACACAATTACTTGCATGCAGCTAATTTAATAAGGAGGTAATGAAAGTTTTTAGTAATGTCACCAATGACATTGATTTGAGTAACTTGTGACATACCTTACAAATTAGGTTCTCTTTAACTTCCAGAGTCCTTCCAGGCAAATAATATGTTAGGTTCATATGACGCAATATGAAGATAATGAATTAAAAAATATCCGCGGAAGAAAGTTTTGACAGGATAAACCATAAAGTTTAAAATAGGCAATAATATTATAAAATGAGTTGTAATACTTTTGTTTGCTACTTTTAATGTTAATATGCAATAATATTAATTTATGTTTGATACACTGCATTTCAAAAAGTCCCTATATGTACTCTCATTATTATGACTGCAGTAACCATAGGTAACGTTTCCTTACGAAATGTATTTTTGTAAATATTACTATCAGAAACATTAAAAAATAAACTGAATTAGGAGGAATAGTCATTACAATCTTTATTGCAATATAGAAAATAGAAAATGCTGCAATTTATTTTAATTTTATATGAAAATACGAAATATAACAAAAAACAAAATCAAACTTGTGACACTTTTACCGATTGAAAAATTAAAATAATCTGTGAATAATAGTATATAAGAATATCTGAAATAAAATTATTCAACAAGCAACTGAACTGTATTTTCTGCATTTTTTATCAAGAAATTTGTTTTTTAAACTCATATCGTATATGACTATTATAACATAAAAATGTATTTAACATTCACTCAACGAATTTATGTAATTTTTAAATACATTTATTATTTCTATTGATCATAATATTAGCTTTAAGTAATTTATATTCAACTTGTTAGTGTTTATATGTCAAAAAATGTTTTGACAAGCTTTTTCAGATGACCATATGATATCATATGAAGTTAATATATTTTTATCTACTAGAACTTAACAAAAAAAATGTTTCAGTGATGTCACTAGTACTTAATTATGATAAAGTCATCTGGAACGCTAGAGACAGCCCTCTGCCAGAGATTGTCTTCCCTGGGTAGGTGCCATATTAAATTCAATATGAAACGCACAAGGTTTCAAGTGGGTATATATTGCATTTTCAACAAAATAGTTCAATTTTCCACCAAAAAGGATGAAATCCCTACGGGAAGATATGAATTTTCAATAAAACAGCTAAGTTTTCGAAGAGAAAACCTTGATGTTTCAGAAAGCAGTTGACTTTGAAAACCGAAAATGTGAATTTTCAATCAAAAAATATAATTTTTCAACCGAATAGTCGAATTTTCAACGTACAAGAAATTAAATTCAGACCAAAGAACTGTATTTACAGCCAAACGGTTGAACTTCTAAGCAAAAGTGACGAATTTTCAACAAAATAGTGAAATTTTTAATCAAATAGTAGAATTTTGAACATACAAAGATGAATTTTCCACCATATGGTCACATTTTTAAGGAAAATAGATTCAAGTTAAATCAAAACAACCATATAGTAGTTTGATTTATAGGCCAAAAGGACAAATATTTTAGAAGACAGTTGAATTTGTAATGCAAAAGGACAAATTTTTTATCCAAAAAAACAAGTGTTCAACCAAACAATTAAATTGTGGACAGAATAATTAAATTTGCAACAAAATAATTGAATTTTTAACAAAATAATTGAATTTTCCACACTATAGTTGAATTTTCAATTAAAAGTATGAATCTTCAACAAAAAAAAAATGATTTTTCAACAAAGAATTTCATCTTTGAACCAAATAGTTGACAGTCCAATCAAAAAGAATTAACTCTCTGCGAAAAATATAATAGTTTATATTTCAAATCAAAAAAGATTTTAGTTTTAACACAGTTGAATTTTCAACAACAACAAAATGGCTATTGTCAACTGAAACGTTAATCTTCAAACAAATAGTTGAATTTTCTACAAACATAATAGATTTTTCATCCCAAAAAGACGTATTTCCTATAACACAGTTGAATTTTTCAACCAATAATGGAAAAAGACTAATTTTTAGCAAATTATTTAAACTTCCAATCAAAGGTGTGGATTTTCAACTAACATAATGAATTTTCAACAGAATAATTCAACCTTCAATTAAGCAGTTGAATTTTCTATTAGGATGATCAATTTTTTACCAAAAAAACGAATTCACAACAAAATAATGAAGTGGGTAAATTTTCTGTTGAAAAAGTTAATTTAAAATAATAAAAATTGAATTTTCAACAGAATAGTTCGATACTTAACAAAGAAAATGAATGTTTAATAAAGTAGTTTAACATTCAACCAACTAATTGAATTTTCAAAAAAAAAACGAATTCTCAATAAAGAATTTAATAGTGGAATTTTCAATTAAAATGGATCAATATTCAACCAAAAATTTAATAGATAATTTTGAGTTGAAAAAAATGAATTTTCGAACAAAAAAATTTCAACAAAACAGTTTAAGTTGCAACCAAATAGTAGAATTTCTAACAAAAAGAGAAGAATTTTGAACCAAAATTTAATAGTAGTTTTTCCAATTAAAAAGAATTAACATTCATCGAAAAATAGTTTATTAGGTTCTATTACATAGTTCAACTCGAATTTAAGCAGAAAAATGAGAAAAAGCGAACGTTTTTTTTTAACAGGGAAAAAAAGATAAATTATTTAAAATAGGGATATATATAGCGCAAAAGAGGAAAGAGTGTGAAGTCTGTATTCAGATGTTTTTACTCGGGAAAAAACTCTAATTTTCATTTTGTCAAGAATTTCAAAGAATTGTGATTGATATTTATGTTTTCCATGTTTGATGTCACATTCTGCGTTAACCCCCGCCCCCAGGCACAAATATTCGCCCCCCCCCGGGCGGGCGCGGGGGGGGGGGGGGGGGGGGGGGGGGGGGGGGGG
>CAKNXH010062963.1:346975-400766 GCA_932178445.1 Andricus quercusramuli | reverse complement strand
CCCCCCCCCCCCCTTAAGGGAAATGGTAAACTATATATATATATATATATATATATATATATTGTTTAGATGGACTGTGCCATATATTTTTTCATCCAAGGAAATTGGAAACAAAATAAAAATGTAAAATATGCTTAAACTTTCCAAATTAACTCTAATAACAAAGATCTAGAAATTTGGAAATTGTATACTTCTGGAACCAAAATTGTGGACAAAAACATATGCAAATGCTTCCATTCAAAATACAAAAAAAATAAAGAGGAAAGATAAAGAAGGCGACTTAATCTCCTTCTTTCTTTTCTTCTTCCTTCTGCCTTTCTTCTCAGTTCTATCTTTTTAAATCTTTAAAAAACATTCATCAAGGCTTCGATGTGTATCCAACACCTTTATCAAGGCAATAAAAATTAAACTTTAAAAAGGGTAGTCAACATATCAGACCTCATGTGTTACTATCGTCTAAGAGCTTTTTCATCGATTATATTGCGAATTTTCATATTTTAAGGACGACAGTGAGCTTAAAAATTAATTTTTCTAATTTTTAAATATCTTGTGCCACTCTGCCGTACTTTTAAAGGAAGGCCCTATCTACGCTTTGCCGTAAGGCCTGTTTACCTTTACGCCGAAACGCTAAGGTGCCCTTTAAGACAAAATGTAGAGACAGCCTTTCTTAAAACTTACATCAGTACTACTGCTATTTTAATACGTAGATGTAATCTCACATTCATAATTCGACAACGAGAAAGTATTAAGGGTCGGTTCAGAATTCAAAGGGTTTTCTTTGATAAATTATGAATTTTCATATTTAAGGGTCAATAAGAACCAAAAAAATAATTTAATTTTTCCTAAAAAATCCCTCTGGGTTAAAAAACGAGCCACTTCTAAAGTTGGAACTTCGAAAACTCGGTTAACAAGACTTTTTCCACTTTAAAAGTGCCCTGCTAACTTGTTTTTTTAACCTAGAGGGTACGTTCTAAGCTGAACATGTCAAAAAATTATTCTTCAGGTAAAATTACTTCAATTTGATCGAAGAATGAGCCACATGGTCACAAAAATAATGTGACCAAATGTAGCATATATTGAAGTATGATTTTTCCTATAAAAACCCGAAAGTTAATATTTTAGACCTATGTTTGCAAAAACACCAGCTTTCACATTTTTTCATTTTGACACCATATTCATATCTAATGTGACACTGAAGCTTTACGTTTCTTCTTCTTAGATTCTGCCAATTCGTGAACTGCTTGACTTGATGTCGTACAAGAAAAAAATGAAAAATGCGTTACATATGTATTTTTTATAATATTTTCCATTTTTGTTTATTAAATAAAGTAAAAAATGTTATTGTCATAAAACGAACGTTGATACATATTTTAAATTCATTTAGGCATTATATTCAGATTTTGTCTGGTAAAAATATTTTGTTTTATAATCAAGATATCGCATTTCAGTTCATAAAAAATGAGGTTTATAACACAATAGAGGTTTTCCATAATGTTTCCAAATTAACTGAAAAATATATTTTTATGAAGCTATAAAAAACTTCAATATAACAGTTTTTGCATTCCAATGTTTTCGAACTGATAGAATAAGACCTTAAATAATGGGTAATGACAATATCATATGACATGCTTTTCAAAATAAAATAATTCTTATTGTTCATAGTCTTATGAAGATCATATAACTGTAAGTTAAAGAGGAATCAAATCTCTGCAGATATCTTGAGGAAATACCGTCCTTTCAAATGACATTGATGCACTTTCAGCTATTACTCAAATTTTATGAACCGCAAATGTTAGATATTTGTACCGTCTCCTTGCACCCTTTCCATCGCATTCCTCAATTCTGTCCAGAAGGATTTGTCCTGTATGTGAAGCTTGAGTTGTTGACGTATAGGGCAAATAGATGGCTTTCCATCAGCATGGTTGAAGCTCTCAACATGCAAGCATTGGTTTCACTAGACCTACATATACTTTGCTTTCAGCAATAAGCAAAGTTACGTTACTGCAGGAAATGCATTCTCCCTCGCATCACAAAAGCTAGGTGCACCTGCACACCAACCGAAATCGTCTTTTTCATGCCCAAATTCTGGCATTTTGCTGTTCAACAATTTATGTCGTATTCGTTTTAATTTTATTATACACCCGCATTTTGTGCTATTCGTACATAGAGGAAAAATCAATAAATACTTTGGTTTTTAAAAGAATCATAAAATCTCCACAGAGGATGATATAATATAATAGCATGGCTATCAAACATATCATTTTCTGAATAATTTCACATAATTAACCCTAATTTCGTGAAAAGTTTCCGAGTAAGACAATATAAACCTTTCCAGTATCTTTTCTGAATTGTATGAAATTGAAGTGAATCATGAAGCCCAAGACCTGGTCTTTGTACTTCCGCAGATTTGTGCCTTTCCAAAGTCAAAGTCGAACCATTGACAAATGTAATTTGGCAGTTGTGGATTCTCTTTTGTTAAATCTCTTTTGGCTTTAACAAAAAGATTCTCATCACGTGACTCGTGCTTCGCATTCGATTAAAGTATGTCCAAAACGCGAAATTTTCTATACTATGTTGAATTGTATTATTTTAAATATATCTTATATTATATTCGCACCATCGCTCGGGAATGCTTAATTGCTTATTCAGATATTAAAAAATAAAGTACAGATTTCATTATTATTACTATTTTAATATTTATTCGTTATTTTGCATTATTCTTTATTTGAAGTCATAAATATTGGCGATAGAAGGTTGGCTAACAAACTTGACCTATATTTTTAGACCACTAAATGGTGTACTGGAGGAAATTTTAATTACAATATTCCTTCGGAACTTATCACGTCGTAGGACAACAAAGACCGACAGAAAGACAGACATATTCGTAAAACTCGTTTTGTCTGGATCCGAAACGTCGAGAATTGACGAAAACTGGATAGGACAAATACACATGAATCTTTTACCTCCTATCATAAATGATGAAAACATAAAAATTGATCACATTATTGCGAAAAATTGTAATCTTAGAGTAAATATTTTGTCCCTTTTCACCCCAAATAACAAGCAATAATAGATTTTCCGTATTGCAATGATTTTCTCTCAGTATGCTTAATAACGATAAGGAAGATTCAGATACAAAATGCAGAAACGATGCTTTAAATTTTATTTAGAAATGTCATCGAATTTTTAATCCTAAAGCCAGATCTAAAAATTTGTTTTAAAATCTAAAAAATTAGACACGCCGTCTTCCACCCAATAACTCAAACTGAAGGGGTGAGATTAAAAATATATATTTTGTAGCCGCCTAAAAACGTATAAAACATACCCCAAAGAAAAAAACCGAGTTTCAGTTTTCTTTTAGGAAATTTTTCACGAATTTGTGGTTCAAAATAAATATATTTGCCTTATCAATATACACAACGAAAATATGTTTCCTACGGTCCCCGAATTTTGGTGAACCTCGCTATTATTTTCAGTTTCACTGGGCTCAGTGAAAATATTTGTTTTACGCTCACTCAATTTCACGACCATAATTTCTAAGTTTAACAACATTTTAATAGATTTAGAAATATTTAAAAAAAAATGTATTCAGTCAAACTAAGTTCTCACTGGAAAACCTTACCGCTGCTTTATTTCTTAGAATTAGTTTTCTCAAGTACATAGAAATTTTATTTTGTGGAAAGGTATATTTTCTTGACCCAAAAAGATAAACTTGAAAAACATGAAAGTTTGAGTTACTTGAGAAATAATCTCAAAAAGTTTGTCTACTTTTCCGAAGTTTCTGACGGTTTTTGAGAAAATAGCAGACGTAGAATGCATTACCATCTAGAACAAAGAAGTACCATCTTTACAGAAGCTACATTAAAGACAAGTTTGTATTTAAACTTGGTTCACCTCTCAAAATATAAACGTGCAAAATATTTCAAAATAGTAATAAAGCTTATGTTAGAAATTACAAAAAGTTAATAAAAATAATAACTATATAATTTTGTGAACGGCTCTGCACAATTTTTTTATTTTACTTTTAAGAATTCAAATTGTTTAAAATAAGTTTGAAAAGCGTTGAGACTGTCTATCACAGAAAAAAATAGATTGTAATCTATACAGCGATTTCAGAGTAACCTTTACCTGCAACAAAAATTAACTTTACGTGTTAAGATATACCCACCACATAGGAAATGGTTACCATGTCAACTGCATTGAATCTTGTTTTTTTTATGCAAAAAAATTCAACTTTATCTACTTGAAAATTACCCGCAACAAAAATTAACTTCTGTTTTTTCTGTGAGCGCATCATCCTTCAAAAATATGTTCCAAAACAAATATTTCAAATAAATTTTTAAACAAAATATATTTCTTTTTTTAAGAGATAAAAAACTTAATTTGGTCATAAAAACCCCAATTTATGGCTTCAAAAACAAATTTACAAATCAAAACTTCAGAGAAGATAGAAAATAATTGAATTGATATCATTTTTAAATACAATTTTAAAGTATACAAAATCGTAGGGAACTTTTTCAGAATTTCAGAAATTTAGAATTCGTTTGACTGATTATTTGATTTTAAAGTCAATCTTGACTATTTAATAGAATTTTGCAGTGTCTAATCGACAAGGTCGTGATTAGTTGAAGTAGTGCTTGTAGTTTGATGAACACTTAGAACTATTGACCAAATTCTCCCTTACTCATTGAAACTTTCTTGTGAAAGTGAAGTTCGCACTGTGAGAATTCCACTTATCCTTGAAGTGTTTCATGAGATCAAGTAAGATTTTCCTCTTGAAGAATTGTAACTAAACATCTTCGAAGGAAGGATATTAATACAATTTATTTTTGAGCTGATTAAAAAATAATTTCTTTCTGAGCAGATCATTTTCAACTGCGGGAATCTGCTAAATAAAATTTTTCAGAAAACTAGTATGATTAGATCTCTTTTTGGAAGTTAAAAAGCCTTAGTCTAAAGAAGATTCTTAACTCTGATAAGAAAATGCAACACGCGGAAATTTCTGAAACAAAAAATTTTTACTTGGCTCAGATGCAACATGCTTAGAACTGATTGAATAGTCATTAACTAAACTTAATACTTATACCGTGTCATAGTAATCTAAAAACAATTCAATTTTATATGAAATGCCTTCAATACTGTAAAAAAAAGTTTAAGAGAAGCACGAAAAAATAGGGTAGACTCAAAAAAATGCATCATGCGTATTTTACGTAGAATACATATCAGCATATCGTGTTGAAGAATATGAATATTGAATAAATTTATAGAAATTCGTAAATATTTTTACGTATGTTCAGCAAAAATAGTGAGAATTGGTAAAAAAATGAGAGAAACAAATTTTAGGTCATAAAAACTCATAAAAAGTGTGCATTCGTTTGATATCTGCAACCGCTATAAAATAAAAATATATATATTATGCTGCTTTTCAATACTATGAAACGTACAACATTTTTTTCAAGGAATTGAAGTACCATAATTAGGGGTGTGCTAATAAGACCGGTTCTAGCTCAGATTGTTTTTTTTTCGGATAGAGTCGAAATCGGGTCGTGTTTGAACTTTACCAAGAGCTCGAAAGTTTACGGGCTCTAGAACTGTTTCAGAATACCTACATCTTTACTTGAAGAAAAAAATAAAAAAAAATTTCTCTCGTTTCTCAATACTTCAGAAGTAAGACAAAATTAACTGGCTTTCGTTATACGGGAAACAAGGATTGCCATTTTTTTGAGCTAACTTGCATTACTAGAATTGATTGTTTATTATTTGAAAGATTCTAAATTTTGTGAAATGGAGAAACTCTTTTTTTGTAAACTATGGTGTAGAAGGTTTTTTCATCACTGGAGCACAGTTTTCTATTCCAATCAATATCAGGGCTGATTTAAATCTGTCTTACACAAATGAAGATGTCAAAGTTAGAGGTTCTCTTAATTGCATGATAATTGTTTATTTACGCTGCTGATAGCCTTCATTTTTGGTGAGATTTTAAGCTTTTTGTCAACTTCCTAGACACTCCTTTTTCTTTTTATAATTCATACATCCTTAAATGATAAATATATTTATACACGTTTACAATCAGGTAGAAGGCATGTTTATATTCATATTTTTTATAGTTCAACAAAGATTCCAGGTAAAATTAAATATGCAGTAAACATTATAGGAAAAATCCTTTAAAATTTAAACTGACTCTTCTTAGATACAATCTTACCTTTACTTTGTATAATATGTGCTCTTTATAGGTTCTACTTGGGATTGTTTTCTCAAGTCTATTTGTCCCACGAGAGTTTTCATTCCAAAGTCCATGATATTGTTTTCTACAATATAACTACAATCTTGTAATTCGATATGACAACCTCTTCAGAAGAATTCTATCATCTATCTATTGTCTTTTTCATCTTGTTTCACACCCTTTAAAAATTTATATGAAAAGCTTCTATGGCTTTGATAAGGAGAAGTTATATGTATCGCAACTGAAACTCCAAATGAATCCGTAGACCAAAGCTCTTGATTAGTCGATCGATATAGTTCCGGTTGTCCTACGGCACAGTTTATGCTGCCTAACTGCAAGCTGCATCGATTCTGCTTTTCTGATATATACATATAACTGTGATGAAGAACCCGCCTGCCAAGTTAACGAAGTTAGTATTGCTTTGCACTATCAGGTCATCAACATTTTTCTGTTAATAATCTCTTGGAAGCAATATTCTTTAATTAAGGTCATTGATCTGCTGGTCTGAGGAGAATTAATTACAAAATATATCATATCAAAGGTTTTTTAATGTCTGTAAAAACCAGTATGAGAGTTATGAAGACAAAAACAGTCCACTGTAAAGTAATGAATTGCATGACAAGGCAAGGGGAGAAAGGCAACGATTTCAACAAGTGGGAAGTTAGGAGTTGAAGCCGTTGCTTTCCCCTTATCACAAATTCAATGTATTATAAAATTTCTATAGAAAATTTGACTTTATGATGTCTGTGAAGCGTATGCGTTATATAGACATTTTTAGTATGCAATGGAATAAATTACATGCTATACGGGATCCAGGTCGATTAATTTAATGATCTAGATTCACAAAAAATCTATTTTTTATATTTTTTTTCACCAATACCGTAGACGAACACAACACATGTGACGTGCATCAACATTACGCGGGTACCAGGCATGCTTTACCGACGAAGTTACGTCATGCATTGCAGTTTCTGTCAATTGCTTTTTTTTTACTTTCTTACTGACCAGATACTTACTTTTTTACCCAGGTTTGAGAATACGCGCATGCGTGAAATGAACTACTTTCATCCGGCTATGCAGGCATTGGAAGTTCAATAAATAAAAATAAAGACAATTTTAACTCTAAAACCATGTTTAAAATTCTTGAAAATATATCGTACTGAAGAAAAATTTAGCTTCCGATCATAAGGTTTTAATCGCTTACTTCCTGATGGTCAAGGAAGTTTTTTACAATGTTCGAGATGTTTAGCCCACCTTGCGTGCACATTGCCTGTAGCGGAAATCACAATATGTTTCACATTTCTCCATATGGTCTCTCCTTTCTGCTTTAGCTTGCTATACTTATGGACCTTAGTTGTATAGGTTGTCTGGAGGTTTCGGTTAATGTAGGCAAGGAATTTCGATGATGTAGACTCTTCGTCCGTCTTTCTCACGTATCACAACGTTGCGTAGAATGGTTAGGATATAAGCATCTATTCGTCTGGACAGATACATCACAGTGTAAGAAGTAGTCTTCGTTTTCTAAAACGGGAGCTGGATTGTACTTGCAGAAAGGCATCCATTCTATCCAGATTTCTAGTTGTAGGGCAAGTTGTTGATGTATAATGCCCACTAAATCATTATGTCTGTGCGTGTACACTCTCTGAGCCATTACGCGACAATCATCAATAATGCGCTCGATGAATTCGGTGGTATTTCCACACAGTCTGCACCTGTCAATCACGTCTTGATGTTACATGTGCTTGCGAAAGTTTCTAATGCTGACAATCCTGTCCTGAATCGCTATCACCAAGCCATCTGTTTCTTTAAACAGGACGCCACTTTTCAGCCAAATATTGGAAACCCCTCTGTACACTTTATGATGTTCTAACGTTTTGGGATGTTCACCGTGGATAACTTTTTGTCTCCATTCTGTTTCTAATTCCTTCATAGTTTCTGAACTGCTATTCAAAGAATATTCTGAGCAGAACTTCAAGGGCGTGTAATTGAGATCCGCTTCACCGATGGTTTTGTAAAGCGCAACATGCTGTTAAAATGGTCTCGCAATTTGATAACTTGTGATTTACACAGTTGCTTGACAGCTACAATGTCTCTGCTCCCCTATATGCCTTAGTAGGGCTGCACTTTAAATCGCCGAATTACTGTGGTGCATTCGATGCTTGGCCAGTTTAATGCGGATGGTTCTGTTTATTGTTCCAAGGTCGGTGTTCGGCCATTTTATGAGCCCGAAAGAGTACGTGAGAACATGGATAGCATAAGTGTTATTAGCCCTGATTTTGTTAGCCGAGTTGAGAGAACTGTTTAGGAGCGATCTGAGTCTTGTAGTAAAGACAGTAATCAGGCTTTTCTCAACTATTGTCTACTGAATATTCTTTAGAGTCAAGAATACAGTGATATTCATATTACTTGCATTCAGCTATTGCCTTGATATGATCCTCATTCTCTTTCTCCAATTCTGTGGTCCCTTATTCTCCTCTGCACATTTTGATGTCAGAGGAAAACTGCTTTAAGGCATGGATCACTTGCTACAGCTTCTGGTGTGAACTAGTATATAGCTTCAAGGCATTCATATATACAGAAGATGGATCAGTTGATGACCATCCTCGGTATTATGTACTCCGAACCCATGATCATGCTATTTAGTGTTCCGCTCAATTGATGAGAGTTGGATTGTTATGCTAACCTTTCAACAGGGGCTGTTTTTATATGTATCATCACTCATGGACACATTTTAATAATGCAGTTGAGTGATTTGATGAGAATAGTATACTTAATATGACATATGGGCAGCCTGGTTTCTTTTTTAACCCAACATCCACGGACTGGGTCAAGTGCAACTTTTCCTCGGGTGAACCGTCTCATTTTCTATCATCAGCCACAGACTATGTCAAAAGACTATAGAGTCAAAGATGTGAAAACTATAAAACGATGTTCGAGACTATCTTACAAAGATGTTGTATTGAGAGATGAAATATAGCTTTGGGTTACAAGGATTCATTCGCCTACCTCCTGATGATCTATGAAGTTTTTTCTAAGGTATAGGTATTAAGTAAAACCACTTTTTATGCTCCTGCCGATGCCCTGCTGGCTCGTGGTGTTCGAGATGTTTAGTGCATTTTGCATCTATACAAAGAAAAGAAAAGTTCAGTCTCAAACTAAAAATCACATCCGCACATAATCTTTCTGGCATGAATTCATATTGAAATTCCTAGAGCTATTCTTCTGTGGTTTCGACGACCTTACTGATAAATATTTTGGTCAATATTTCACCTGCGTTACTTAGTAAGCAAAAAGCTCTTTAATAAGTACAGTTACCTTTATTATCCTTTCCTTTGTAAAGTGGAACGATAATCGCCTTTATCTAATCATTTGGTAGTTTTCCGTTCTCAGCACATGTCTTAATTTCGACTAACTCTGCACTGCTACTTCCTTTTTTAATCTTCACAACCCATTTCAAAAATTATTTCTTATTTCCTTCAAAATCATTTTGCATTTTCTCATCTTCTTCTGCTGTGATTTTACAGTTGCTTTTTTTAACTAGTATTTCTGATTTTCTGTCCTTATTCCTATAATAATTTACTAGTCCCATCCAATCCTCACTGCTACGACCTTCAATTTTCAGCTTCCTCGAGTACACGTATTTCTTCTGCTTAACAGCCACGCGGATCTCATCATCCCACCAAGCATTTCCAGTCATTCTTCCAGTGATATCCCGTAGTATTATAAAAACGCCCTCTATATTTTATTGCCTAATTTCGTATCTCTGTCCTCTCTATGAAGATGTAAATAGTCTCTCCGCTTATCATGATATCCTATTTCTACTTCTGGTTTCTGAAAATTCTCTATTTTAACTCGCATTTGCTCCGACTTATTGATCCTTCTTCTCATTCAACCATGACCTAGGCACATTCTTAAAACTGTGAGGTGATGAAATCCCTTATATCTCTTACTAGCTCTCTCAGTCTCTCATCCGCTACAGCAAAGTCAATAATACTGTGTCTTTCACCTCTGCACCAAGTCATTCTATACTTGAACGAAGTATTTTTAATAGACAGGTCATTTTCTAAGCATAAGCCAATCAATTCCACCCTGGAACAATTCTTTTTTGGATCTTCAAATGGCCAAGTACCCTGTAAGTACATTCGCGTTCCACTCCAACTCAGCCATTCATTCTTTCGAGGAATATGGTTCTTCCCCGAGGATCGAAAGTACCTAGAATTTCATTAAACAGGTCCCAGAAGGTATCTTTTACATCACTTCTTTTACCATAAACTATAAAAATCTAGGAGAAACACATTCATACATTTAAAATGCTATTTTTCTCTCTCATTCATTATCAGACTAACTCCTTGGCTACCATGTGATTCATTCACTACTTCTGACCGTAGTCCGAGACCACTCTTTCTTATATTTGTTCCCTCATATCCCGTCTTCTTTATTTCATGTGCCCATAAGATATGTATTTTCCTTACTCACATTGTATTCAGGAATTCCCTGTTTTTATAGTCATTCACACCTCTACTATTCTAAACACTCAGTCTCATCCATCGCCTGAAACTTTTCCGAGGACATGTTTTTGCTCGACCAAAGTATCAATCAAACCCGAGACTACATTATTATTTGTATTATTCATTGTTCAAGATACTTTCAACTACCAGCGTGATAAAAAAAATGTATTCCATAAGTATAAAATCACGTCTAAAATACGTAGCTAAATCTTCATAAGGTGATGAATCCAGTTAGAACGTCAGTCCCACCAGACTTCGATCATTCAAATAGAAGTATGAAAACGCAACCAGAACCAAAGGAGGCATAATCGATTTGTATTATATATTAAGAAGGGCACCAGCCTCCTGTAGATTGGTCATTAAGATGGAAAAGTCTATGATCACTGATCCTTAGAAACTGCTTGGAAAGGCACATAGCTCTGGTAAAGTAAGATGACCCTCTTTTCCGAGAACGCTATGCTCAGCCAATTAAAAAAACTTTTAAACATCCTACGTATATCTAAAGGACGCGGATATTCGTATCACTAAAAATGTGGCCATTCATACCACTATTGACAGGGATTCGACGGTCTCAAAAAGGGGGACTTATTCGTGTCAATAGTAGTACAAATAGCTATATTCCACTCATACTATTAGCGGTACGAACAGACAAATCAAATTTGAAACCATACTAGAAAACGCTTCAATTTCCCATATTATTCCGCAAGAAGATTTTAATTTCTCCAGATATTGCACATTATTCGACTAAATTTCAAAACGTTTTTAAAACTTTCAGAACATTTGAGAATAATACAGAAAAGAGTCCTGAACATTATACAGATCATTCTACATACTCTATAGACTATCCTAATAAAACAAAATCATTTCAGACATTTTTTCACAACTTTCCTCACCACCATTTTTGTACTGTTTGCAGAATTGTACAAAAAACATCTTTGAAGAATTTAAGAAATCTTTGTTAATTTCTTTGAAACATAAATGCCACAATAACGAATCTAAGATTAAACCGTTAATTAATATGATAGTGTTTTTAGAATATAAAAATATTTCTCTAATAAAATAAATACATTGAAAAAAGTATAAATTTGATCGTCTTTACGATTCGTTATAAAATTTGAAAGTGATACAGTCCGTTATTTTTTTTTTTTACGAGAACAGTATCATGTTTTGTTTACATATCATATTTCTTTATATGATTCATAGGACTTTTAATTCAGCTTACGGTTTTATACGTATTGATTGCCTGTAGAACTGTTTTACTGTTTGTTAAATCTATCAGTAATTTTTAATAATTACTCTATCGCTTTGATGAAAAGCAAATTAAAAGCCATGTAAAATTTTTGATTAAAAATATTATTTTGTAATAAACCGTAGATGTATAAAGTTAAGAAATCAGCACTACCAATTCATTTAATTATATGTATTTAAAAATAGAAGCATGCGCACTCATGACAATGAAATGAATGGAAGAAGGAAAAGGGGCTATTTTCTCTTGGCGAAGCAACTGATTTTAAGATCTCTAGATAATTGAAGCTGGACATTAACCCATTTTCGACCTTTTTCCTTTTCTCTTCCGACGTTGATAATGAAAGAAAGATTGGTTTTTTCCACGATTTCAGAAAGGTCGACCCATTCTGAGAAAAGGATAAATAAAATAGATCACAATTCCAATAAAAGGACAAACCACAAAAATAAATGTGATTAAAAAGATAAGAAGCGATAGAAAGTGATAAGAAGATATCAGAAGTAATCAGACAGCTCCTAATAATACCAACGGTTCTTGTGAATCAGTGACCTACGTAGTTTTTCTACTGCAATATCTGTCAAACATGACTGATATTTCAGTGAGCCTGCCTTGATAAACATGTGCTAATGTTAGAGTCAATAAATTTAAAAGGGCCCTACGTTAAAACCTAAATCCAGTCATGAGAATTCCGTGTTCTTGGGCTATACACTTTCTATTAAAAAAATGCCGACATAAAATATCCGAAAATCTGTAAGATTATTGCGAATTTAATCAAGCCCAGTGTCCAGAGTAGCTAAGGTGTTTCATTTTTTATTTCAATATTTGAAATGTTGGTCTCGCAGTCTCTAGTTTTGTGAGGTTACATGAGATGGAAATTACCTGGTCAATAACATTTTTTGAGAGCTTAGATTAAAAATTTAAAATCTAACATCCTTAATATTTCTAAGTATATATTTCTAAGGATAATTGTCAAATTGTAGGCAAACTTTAGCACCTACAGTGGAAATCACATTATTATTAGGAATTAAATATTTTATAACGGAAATTGATCTCATCACATTTAAAAATTTTAAATGCAAAAGGGGCAGTTATGAAAATAAGAAATAATAATGAAATTCGTATATGAAATACGGAAAGTATGCAGTCTTTCCAATGTATGAAAATCTATTTATTACATTGTGTCACATGCTAACTAAGTAACTGAGTAATAAGTTATGCTTTCATTTTGATCAGAATTGAAAATATGAACTCATGACAATTCAACAGGTGTAAGGAGAACTACTTGAAATCACTTATTTTCTGAAATTTTTATATTAGAATCTCAGCACCTTTTAGCTGCAATAACAAATCTACCTACCTGTGCTGTAATATAATTTCCAACACATCTCTTCCCTTCTAATTGACTAATTTAGCTCACTTCTAGAGATCTGCTTATTTATAAATAGAGGTTAGGAAACAGTAAACAAACCGGCTCACCTGATCCACGCGCACGCGCACATAAGCAGTCGTACGCTCTTGTATTGTACCGTACGGTAATGATGCGAGAAAAATGATGAAGTTTAGCCTTTTTTAATATTTATAAAAAAAATGTTAGATTTTAATCATAAAAAGTCACCTACTTATGGAAGAAAACACCGCTGAGCCAGTAACGGAATGGTTTTTATAATTTTTGTTTACTCTAAAAATGGTTTTAACGCACGTACAAATTTATAGAATCTTGTATTAAATGATACGCATCATATTTCTGTATTTATTACTCAACTGTAACAACAGTATTTTACTAGAAAAAAACACGTACGGTAATGACGTCTGAAAAGACAAATATCGAGAGACTGACTTTGAGGTTTTTGCAATATTATTAATTTGACTTAAAAAATGTGCATAAATTAAATTTATGTTCATCAAAAGTTTACAAACTTGATACGTTAAGCATTTTTCAGGCTACTGTCTAAAAAAAGCAGAAAATCAGTTTATCCTTGTGCAAAGTGAGGCTGGGACGCCGTATGGTAATGACGTTTGGGGTGTTCTTATATTAAATTAAAGTAAAGAGGAATGGAAATGAACAAAAATAACTGACCATTTTGTAGAGGATAATAATAAGTATTTATTGAATAAAAAAAAATCAGTACGAGGGTCTAAGTTAATGTTGTATTACTGGGACTTCAAGTTTGCCTTCAATTTGACAATTACCCTAATACGTAAATATTATGAAAGATCAACTATACTTCTAATTTAACATTGCATAATTCTGAGCAATCAAAATTTAATTTTTTCCATGTTTGATTTGGAAATTGTTTAAGTTAATTTTTTTATTTCACAAATTTTATGTTTTCAATGTATATACTATATAACCTCTCTCGATTTCCGAATAAGTCATCGCTTCTGAGAGAAAAATTAGAAACGAAAGCACACTCATTCATGCATAACTGAAAAATAATAATATAATAAATACATAATAAATAATAAAATATTATTATAATATATTCAACATTTCAATATGAAAGCCATGTCGTTGGTTATAACTCTCAAAATCACTACCACATTATAAAAACTAATAGGTTCTATGAAGAGTAATGACGAAAGACAGCATTACTCTAAAAAATTGTACTTCGCCAACCATGATAAGACGCCAATATGTTTAAAAATAATAAAAGTTGGTTTAAAATTAGAATTATAGGTTTCAATATTTACATATCTACATCTTTATTAGATTTATAATTTTCTATCCTAATTACATGCCAAGCATTCATCAAAATTGTTTTGTTAATTTCACAAAAGAGGGATGGGGTCAACTTTGCACGTAGCAACTGTAGACGTGCCCAACTGTGCACGTCGATGGCCAGACGGATAACTGTGCACGTGCACAGTTGTCCAAGTACCATCTGTGCACGTGCACAGTTGTCACTTGGACAACTGTACACGTCGAAATTAAGACGCGCACAGATGGACTCCTGTGCACTTTAACGTGCACAGATGTCACTTTCCCAACTGTGCACGTGCACAGATGTCACTTTCCCAACTGTGCACGTGCACAGATGTCACTTGCCCAACTGTGCACGTGCACAGATGTCCCTTGTCAAACTGTGCACGTGCACAGATGTCCCTTGCCCAACTGTGCACGTTTATGTCCTTACGTAAGGGTTCATACGAGGGTGATCCTTTGTATCTATGTATGATAAATTTTTAACAGTTAAAATTATTCAATCCTGGTGGAATGGAGCGTATTAACTTTCTTAATGTTAGTTTGAAAATATTTCAAATATTATTTTTAAGAAATTATTCTTTTCAAATTTTTGAAGATATATGAAAATCTCTCTTTGTTCGACCTGAATGCCTCCAATTTGCTGAATGCCTTACTTTCTCTGAATCCCTTACTTTCTCTGAATCCCTTGAATTCTCTGAATTCCTTGAAATCTGTGAGATCTTCGAATTTTCTGATTTCTTCGAATTCTCTGACTTCCCTGAATTCCTTGAACTCTCTGAATTACTTAAATTCTCTGAATTACTTGAATTCTCTGAACTCCTTGAATTCTCGGAATCCTTGAATTCTCTGAATTCCTTGTATTCTCTGAATCCTTGAACTCTCTGAATTTCTTGAATTCTTTGGATTCCTTGAATTCGTTAAATTTGAAGAATTCTGTGAATTCCTTGAATTCGTTAAATTCTCTGAATTCCGTGAATTTGTTGATTTTGTTGAATTGTTTGAATTCTCTGAATTCCTTGAGTTTGTTGAATTTCTTGGATTCGCTAAATGCCTTCAATTTGCTGAATACCTTGAATTCTCCGAATCCCTTGAATTCTCTGAATGCAAGAAATTCTCTGAATTCTTCGAACTCTCTGAATTAATTAAATCCTCTGAATTCCCTGGATTCGTTGAATTCTCTGAATTACATAAGTTTGTCGAATATCTTCAATTCGCTGAATGCCTCCAATTTGCTGAATGCCCTGCTTTCTCTGAATCCCTTGAATTCTGTGAGTTCTTCGAATTCTGTGAATTGTTCGAGTTCTGTGAATTCTTCGAATTCTGTGAATTCTTCGAATTTTCTGAATTCTTTGAATTCTCTTAATTCCTTGAACTCTCTGAATTACTTAAGTACAACCCTTACTTAAGGACATAAACGTGCACAGTTGGGCAAGTGACTTCTGTGCACGTGCACAGTTGGGCAAGTGACATCTGTGCACGCGCGCAGTTAGGCAAGGGACATCTGTGCACGGTAAAGTGCACAAGAGTCCATCTGTGCACGTCTAAATTTCGACGTGCACAGATGTCCAAGTACTATCTGTGCACGTGCACAGTTGTCCAAGTACCATCTGTGCACGTTCACAGGTGTCCGAGTGACAACTGTGCACGTCTGAATTTCGACGTGCACAGTTGTCCAAGTACCATCTGTGCACGTGCACAGATGGGCTCCTGTGGTCTTGGACGTGCACAGATGGACGTGCACAGTTGTCCGTCCGGCCATCAACGTGCACAGTTGGGCACATGCAAAGTTGCTACGTGCAAAGTTGTCCGTCACCCCACAAAAGATTTTGTTGATTAAATCAAATATTTTGCCCATTCAATTAAATTCTTTGGGAAAATCCACCATAATATTTATATTCGGTGAAATTGATCAAAATCCACTCCACACAACAAAATTGAGTCTACCATACATTTTTTTGTCCATATATAATAATATAATAATTATGTGCCATAGTTGATCCGTGGGTTTGACAAAAAGTTGGTTCATTCTACCAAATATTTTTCTGAGTATTCTATTAATCCCGGGTTCAGAAAAATGTCAAAATACTTGAATTATAAAATAAAAGTTCAAATTATAAAATATTGTGATTTACAGTGAAGATTGACATCTATTTGTCCTACAAATACCTTCGTTCCCTACTTTTCTGTCGGTCATATGAGAGGCGGTGAAAGTAGGTTAATTAAAATAATTTAATCAGTGTTCGAAAAAAGTACAGTGAATCATGTTGATCAGGGCTGTATGTATATTTGAAGCGTGCTATTGTGGTATAAGCGGATCGCATCCCGAAGAGCTGCAGAGCTTATCGGAAAGGCGTCAATCTGAGCCGCAAAGTGCTCGGGAACTAAAGTTTCTCAACTATCGTTCCAGTTGTTTGGCGATAACTTTTCGTTACTCGATTCCTCCCTTAATATCCAATAGATTTATTGTCCAAAATTCGACAAAATAAACGCCTAAAGTTGAGATGGATGGGTAAGAGAAAAGTTTACTGAATATATCAAGCGAACATATGTATGTCGCACGCGAGTTCTCGCCGAGTTTTGAATAGATAGCCAGCACTACTTCTTGATTAAACAATGCAGGTACACTTCTTTTTTGAAGTGGCAACAAATTCATTATTTTTGTTATACTTTATGGCTCTTCATTTCCTCGGAAAATAAAAACTTTACAACCGGTCTGTTTTTATCGTGTGCTGTGAAGAAATAAGTTCACTCTCTCCAAATCGGTTCTGAACACGCGACAAATAAAAGTAAGGTGCTTCCGTACAATGTGTTCGTTTATTGCTTCGTTGCGTGATCGGAGACCCTAACCAGGCGAAGAGGTGTGAAAATCAGTCTGTATTTCAGTGTAAAGTGTTGATCTGTTTTTGTGTAAATTTTAGATTTACCTTTGATATTGTATATCACTCTAAATAGAAATACAATTAGTTTATGAAACGAATTTTGACATGAAATTGCATAAAAAAAATTTGCTTACACCTTTAGGTTTTCCAGGACAATTTGAACTAGAAAAGTTCAAAGTTCCTTGCTAAGAAAGAATTTTATATTCGAAAAAAAGCCTTAAGCTTTTTTTGAATAAAAAATTGAATAAAACTAGCAAAAAGTTGAAAACTGACTAAACTACGTTAGGATTCCGCATAAGGTTCCACCAAAGTACCGATTACGAATCAAATACATGTTGAAGAACTAATTTTTCCCAAAATGTTTTACAAGTCCAAATATGTTCGTTTGATTTGGTAATTGTTTACTATGATAACTTTTTCAAATATAAAAGTGTAAATCCTTCAAAACCTTGTGAAAACTCTTATTTTTGGTGAAAAAAATACATATGCCGGTAGGCGATCGTTCATATACTACGTTACGCGTTTTTCTTCTGTTTATATCGTTGCATCCTTTTTTACTTCACTTTACTTCTTTATTTAAACAAAATAAAAACGCGTGACGTAGTTCATGAATGATCCCTAAGCAGCGTCTTCACTAACAGCAAATTTGAGAAATTTAGGAAACCATCCACACAATCACAAAATTAGTTGTCCGAAAACAACCTGCAACACTAAAACCTACCCCCAATTCAAAAATTAAATGATGAACAAAACAAAAGTGAATCAAAAATCAATAAAACCGAAAAACCACCCCTTGCACATTCAACAAAACCCATCTCTGCTGACTTGAACTAAAACAGCCAAAAAATTTCAAATAAATAATCATCAAACCAGTCACCTCGACAAGACTCTAGTAAATATCGTTCATCCCACAGTAATTATTATCATTAATTTAAAAAAAATCACTTGCAGCACATTTAACAAACTGAGACAGCCAAAAAATCACACCGATCACTTTCGAATTACTCTAAACTATCTCCCAGAATCCATGATAATAATCCGCAACCCAAAAAACAACTCTTGGCACATTTACTTCACCCCATCTCAACTGCCTTAAACTAAAACGGCAACGAAATGTTCAAATTAATGATAATCACACCAGTACCTTCCCAAGATTCTGGTAGATATCTCCAACTCCATGGTAATAATTATTATCGCTCACAAAATACCACCTCTGGTACACTGAACAAACCCCATCTTAGCTGTCTTAAACTAAAACAGCCAACAACATTTCAAATTAAAAAAAAATTACACCAGTCACCTTCGCAAGATTTTGTATATATACTATATATATATGATATATAAGACTTTAGATATCTCCAAGCCCAAAATAATAATCAACTCCAAAAAAACACCCTGGCATATTGAGCAAAACCCATCTCAACTGCTTCGAACTGAAACAGCCAACAAATTTTCAAATTAAAAATAGATATCTCCAACTCCACAGTAATAATGATCAATCACAAAAAACACCTCTGGCACATTAAACGAACCTCATCTTAGCTGCATTGGATTAAAAAAAAAAAATTGATTAGCATTTCGAACTCGAAAGTTCATTGCCTCACTACCCGATTCGGGTAGTGTTTCTAGGTGGATAAATACTACCAGTGTGGGTCCACCACACCCACGACGGGTCAACAACACGCAGTATTCCACGAACGGTCACCCATCCAAGTACTAACCGCGCCCAACACTGCTTAACTTCAGTGATCTAACGGGAACTGGTGTTTTCAGCGTGGTATCGCCGTTGACATTGGATTAAAACAGCCAAAAATTTGATACATTTAACAACCCCCATCTCAGTTGCCAAGGGTGATTTTTTGGGATATATGATTACTTCTGTCTGCCACGAGATGTTTCTTAAGGCTAACGATTATTATATTATAAGGTTGAAGATATCTACTAGAGTCTTGCGAAGGTGACTAGTGTGATTATTTTTTATTTTTAAATTTTTTAGTTGTTTTTGTGAAGCCCGAAAAAGCATTAGCTTCATACTTACTTTTCTTGGTTTAATACCTAATTTTCCATGCAGGGGTACATTTTAAATTTATGTGTTATTTTCGAACAAATAAATTTATGATTTCCGGTGACTTAAGAAATGTCCTGAAACCTTTTATACACTTTTTCTTGTACTTATTCTCTAAGTTTTTCTTGGAATGTAGTTTTTTGGTGTTTGGAATTGATTTTGTGAAATTAGTTTTTTATGTGTTTAGATAGCCCAAAACTAGCCTCAAAATTTGGATATGCTTATACTTAGGACCTAGAGAAATCTTTAAAGAGGAAGATACCCTGCGGTATGTCATCTGCTATTGTTCTCAAGTATCAACGAAATGGCGAAAAACTATGAAAACTCTGAAAAACGGGCCAAATGGGGAGTGGAAGGGGGGGGGGCGGCCAAAAAATAAGCCTCGTAGTTTATGGATGTCCATTAATCAGCAAGGTGCCTGAGTTTTCAATTTGACCTGGAAAGTTTTATTTTCGGGTATTTTCATGCTAATATTCGTAATTTAAGATGAATACAGATTTTTATTTACTTTTGAATATATTTTCAATATACTTATATTTTTTTTTTTCGTCTTCCAAAGTGAATTTCCTATAGATTAAAAAAAATCGATCAAATTGATTAATTTAATCAGGATATGATAGAGGCTTCCGAAAAGTCGCTGGGTGAAAAATACCAAAGAACTTTTTGATAGTGTGTATAATAAGGGTTAATCGTTCCCTTCTTCAATCAGCAAAAACTGTCGACGATTTGAGATTTTCCGTCATTATGGATGAGTGTGATATGTATCAAAAAACATTAAAATATGACTTTGAAAGATTATACTTTCGTAACTATGAACTAAACATCCACTGATTCAAAAAAAAAAAATTTTTAATGACAATCACCATTTCCTAAAAATAATAAGAGATATAATCATTATGTTGCTATGAAAAAAGTTAATAACTGATTTGTTTTTCATTCCAAATTTCCTCCTTATCACAATAACCCCTTTATCACACTTATACCCCTATTAACTCTAAGTCTCAAAAAATGTTGTTCAGACAAAAGTATGTACTAGAAAAATCCCGCTTCATTTTTCTCAACATTTTTACAATTCCAAACGCATGTTCCAAAAATCTGCAGCAATTAAAACAAGACCGAAACCGAATAAAACGAATACTTCAAAAGTTATAAATTAAGAACAATACTTCAAGCGACCGTATTAATAATTTTTCGATATATTTCCTCCCTTGTTTCAATTCATGCCCCAACCAGAAAAGAACTGGTGAAACAAAAATACTAAGTACATATATATAAACGTTTCGTAACCTGTTGCATTCACTAAAAGTACTATAATTTTTTATTATTCATCTACAAACTTCACTGCGTTCTATCAGAAAGTCAAGAAACCGCATAACAAACCGTTCGCGATCCGTTGGAATGCAAAGAAAGGAAAGCGTGTTTCTTCTTATTGAACGAAATGAGATTTATCATGTCTCCGTAAAATACTGCTAAAACAGGACGAATTTTTAACATTTTTTGTTACTTCAGTTCTCTTTCAGTAGGAATATTTTCAAACATAAATTCTATAAGTACTTATGGAGAAGAAAAAAAGTGGAACTTACTAGTACTTTTGTCCCTATTTGAACTTCTGAACAATATTAGAAATTTACTTCGCCGTCCCATAGGACATAGACGGTACTTTAGTGGGAGGTTGTTGAGGATTTTAAAGTAATTCTGTTGTCAATTTTTTTTTATTCGGACCTTATATAATTTCTTCTTGAAAAAATGTTCAGGTTTGTGTATTGATAACAATTGAGTGAGTAATTCGTTTTCAGTAGATATTTTTTGTATTTTTCAGGTCCTTTTCGTGCACGTGTTTCAATGATTTCAGTGGCGAAAACTGCGGATTTGGACCACTCTGTAAGGAGGACCAACAGGATTTAGTGTGCCGAAATGGTGGCACTTGTAGGTAAGTTCGAATATTTTCCATTTCACTTTTTGAACATTTTTTGCAAGACTTTATGTAAATTCAAAGTGTAAATTTGAAACATAAATATTATATCCATAAGTACAGAGTATAACTACAAATATCTGCATGACTTTCGTTTTTCTGTATAATATTGTGAGCTCAAAAAAAGGGTTGACAAATTGATGAGGGAAATAAAAATTTCCCTCAAATATTCTAAGAAGTCTGATTCCTTCAGAAAATGAACAATGATAAAAGCCCCCAGATGCTTCAAGATTAAAAAAAGCAGCTTAGCATTCAAGCGAATTGCTTTTTAAGTCTGCTAAAAAGTTGCAGCTACCAAGGCTATTGTTCTTGTCCTATCTTGGTAATTTTTATTCCAAGCTCGTTATTCTCGTCAACTGGGGTGAAAATGAAGCGCGTAAGTCATAACACCGACAATGGACGTGCATTCTTGCAATGGGTTTTGCGCGTAAATACAACAGTGCCAGTAATATCAATTAATAACGAACTTTACGCTTTTCGCCAGTCCTGCAGTCACAGCAAAATTCAATCTCTTAATAACATATATTCCAATCAATTAAAAAGGAGAAACATGTCCAGCGCTAATTAAATGCTTCCATGATGCGACTTTCCAATTGGGATCTACAAAAGTACAACATGCACTGAACAGTTTCTGTTTAAAATTATTAATTGTTCAAAAATATGAGTTTTATAATATAAATATTTATATATTTGAAGGTTCTAATACGGAAATACAGGCTTAATAACTGTGAGGGTAACAGTATGAGCTTCAGGTTTTTTGCTCCATAACAAATAAATTAAGAATAACGGACATGGATTTGTTTATAATTTTAAGATAGGCTCCCTTCATTAGAGATGACATTTTTATATTCACATAAAAGGCTCGACAAACAGTTAAAACTTATTTCAAATACGCCACTTTAATCCCCACTTTAAAACTTCAGGGGAATCTTTCGACTTACATTTTGGGCGATTTTCAAATGAATTTAAATTTTCGTTTCTGCAATTCGAGCGAAATTAAGTTCTCAATAATATAATAATTGCTATCGGTTTTAATAGATATATGTGTTAGGATGTCTCTAATGAAGTGGGAAAGCTCTTTGACCTAAACTACTTTTATTTTAGATTAATTTGTGTCTACATTATTATATTACTTAAAGTACATTATTGCAAAGGTTCGATACTAATTCAGACCAGTATAACGAGTCAAAGATGTTCATAAAAAGTTTAAAAAATGTGCAAAAACTTTTTATGTATATGCTCAAAAATTAAAAACAATTTTTTAAGAAAAATGTTTTTAAACATTTTTCATGCAAAAATAGAATTATTTCGGTGCAAAAAGTACCTTTTAAATCATTTTATTAATTTATGTCCAGACGCGAAAGAAGGCATTTTATGTCTCCCAAATGCAGGCCTACATAAGAGGATTCGGAATTGTCATTTTTCATGTTTCAAGCGACATAATTCACATATTTTTTTAATAATTGGAAAAAATACATTCTTCATAAAGAATTTGTTTTTTCCGTTCTGACTTACTTGAAGATGACTGACTTGTCTTGACTTACAAAGATTCAATCAATTTCAAAATTCTGGAAACGCCAAAACAGAAAACGTCAAAAAAAATCCAAGAGGATATTTAAAAAACATTTATTTGGTTCTCTTTTTTTGGGGAGATTTTCAATTTTTATATCAGTTTCGACTTGTTCACCCAGCCTGACAGTATACAAATACCTGAAAAAGAGGTCTTTGCTTCCCAAATTTGTTGTACCTAATACTTTTCCCATAATTATTCCTTGAACACTTATCAGTCAATAATGCTTGCGCTTATTCGGAAATTAATACCCATAATCGTTAATTTTAGACAATTTGTAAAAGCTTTTATACTTAATAATTTTTATTTTTATGTATAATTTTGTGACGCGAAAGAAGAAAATGTTACAACTACCCTCTCTAACTTTTAGAACTGCACATTGCAATTTCCAACAGCCTAACTTGAGTAGAACTATCCTTTACGGTATACCCTAGTCAAAGTCGTGAAAATCATACAGGCTTTTTTCAATGGCTTTTGCTACTATTTTGACATTTTTCTCGCCTCAGCGTTATTTAAAACTAATTTCATCATAAACTGTGAAAAAAGTCACAATTTACTAACGAAATATTATCCATATTATTAACTCCATAATATTAGACAGACCGCAAAATTAATTAAAATTTTTCTTCACTTTTTGCCTGAGGCGGAATTAAAAAAAGGAAAATTATGAAATTTGAAAAAATACTTGCACTTGAACAGGGTGGACTCCATGCCTGATTTCATATGCAACAAATTATTTTTTTTAATTATTGCAACTATTTTGGACACTTTTTGCCTCTAAAGCAGGAAAAGCACGTTCACTATAAAGGTTTTACTGCTTATATCGGTTCCATTCAAATTAACTTAAACTTTTTCTAGTGCAAAAGCCCCCGAATAATCTATATTTTGAGGTTTCAATTATTTTCAACAGCTTCTTGAATGGTGAAATTCCCGAATCTGAACAATTACAAAACTATTTTGATTATGAATAATAAAATAATTAATAAAATAAAAAATATGTTCCTCAAATAAATGTATTTCATTTTCTTCACTGTTGTTTGATTTTTTTAAAATCATTTCTGAATTTTTTAGACTCGGAAATTTCTTTGTGCAGACAGTTTTATAGTGTCAGATATTTTATAACGGCGCTAATTCACGAATTTTCAATTTCGGTAATATCATAAACTGACAGAAATTTGCCAATTCGTGAATTGTAAATTGTCAGTAATTTCTGATTCCGGGGATTTTTTATTTCGAATATTTTTTCTTGTTCGGGAATTTTTCAGTATCATGAGTTTTACTTTTCGGGATTTTTCTGTCGCCCCTCAATATCTTCTGTTGGTTTTTCGGGTTTTTAAAATTACTTCAAAATTTCATATTAGTTGAAAAATCATGGCGATGCTTTTAATGCAGTTATTGCTAATGAACGGTAATACAAATAATACATTTTTTAGAAATGTTGTTCAATTTAGAATTTTTTGAAAGTGTGCAAAAAGCATGTTTTTAGATTGATTCAACACTATTTTTTTTAATTTGAATATTTGAAACCTGAAAATTTTCAGCTTGAAATAGAGAATCATGCATATATTTTGATACATGGAAAAAAATCTTTTTCGCGATTCTAAAAATTTTATATTCTGAATTTTGTTCGCGATTTTCTAACGCCCTGTACACGAAAAAATTTTGTTTGAATGGAAGAAAAATAATAGCATATTCCTTCGCTTCAAAAGCTTAATAATTTTTAGATATGACATATTCACTTATTCTGAAGAAGTGTGGTTTTAACCCAAAAAAATTTGTTCGCACGTTTTCAAAAAATTCTTAAATGAGCAAAATTTTTGTTGTAATTTCTCCTGTTTGATTTGTGAATAATTGATGACGACTTTCAGTTTCGCTGCCCGAGCTGTGAAATTTTTGAAAATTAACATATATTTCCACAAATTTCATCAATTTCAATACAGTTTCATAAACATCTATGAATTTAAATTATTTTTCCATAAATTGGATAAATTATAGTATACTTATGCTCATGGAAATCGATAGAAGTTTCCATAAATTTCTATGAATTTTAGAAATTAATAATAATTTATGGAAATTTGATAAATTTATGGTGATTTACGGAAATTTTGGAAATTTTCGGTGATTTACTGATAACTTTATATAGCTTTGATAACAGTTCTGCTGCACGCGTGAATCGTGCTAGAAATTTTTGGCACATGCCTTTCCGTGACTTCTTGAGATTTGTTGGCCCTAGAGCTACCCAATTGATCAGTAGTCTATCTGAGAATGGATAGTCAAAATTTCAGCAGGGTTGTTGTGAAAAATACAGTACGTGTCAAGGAGAGACCGCAGTTTCTCGACTCGTGTAAATGCCGCCTTCTCTTATCTCGTACGACAAACATCAAACTCATCGAAAATTGCTGCCTTTCTCCCCTTCGTGCGCAATTCACTTTTTATTAATATAGTGGAGACTAGTATCATTAAAATGCCCTTTATTTAATGATAATACCGAAACTCTATCAAATCAATTATAAACCCGATTTAATTAAATGCAAGTTTCATTTTAGAATACACAGAATGACTTTGAAAACTTATTTTTGTTACTGAAAGAAAAAAATTGAATGAAATAGTACAAAATTTAAATTTTAACCAAAAATTGTTTCAGAAAATTATTTTTTCCACGTGAAATTTCATTTGGAAGTATTTACGTTGTTTCAAAGCCTGAAAAAGAAACTACAAAAAAATAAACTAATATAGATATAAAGATAAATTAAATTGAAACCGAGTTTAAAGTCTTTAGTGAACTAGTGCAATTTGGATTTTGGAGACCCAAAAAGTGCCCAAAATAGAAAAAGTGCTATAACATTTTTTTTAATTGTTTGAAGTAGGATATTTGGCTATCTATATTTTCTCTATTACACAAATAAGTAGCCGAAGTTAAAAAAATCGATGATGTAAAGTTTATAAAAATAATAATCATACACATTACAAAAAATGTCCCTAAAATATAATCTCTAAATCGATTGATAATTCTTTTTTTAAACGATCAAATGCATTCTCGTGAATTTTTAAACTTTTATTATAATCCTAGTTCAGTCTCAGAATATCAATTTCCAAAATTCATTATCAATCGGATTTTTTTGATTTCCTGATGCCGTTACATCGAATCTGTTTTGTTATTAGCTTCACGGAAAAATTCCTTTGTCGACGAATTTTCTTTTCATAAAAATTTAATATTTTTATATTTTGATACGAACTGCGAGCGACTGCAACAGGCGACGCGTAAATGTAACTATCGTGTTCGCTGATTTGAAACAAATATTTCAAAATTGCATGCACCATTTAGAGCAATGTACATTTGCAGCTTTGTTTCAAGTACACTTTGATTTGTTATTTTAGGCACGTCGGTGCAGCAGCAGTGCGATGTCATTGTGCCACAGGATATGCAGGAAATGTTTGCGAGATTCCACCCACGCTCTCGCAGGACAGTGGTAAGGTGTACAATGCACTCACAACATATATCCCCTCTCCACTTTGTGGACAAACAATTTATTTTCCAATTATCGCAATAATCCCAGTTTGCTCCGTGCTGCGCTGTTGCAAACAATAAAAAGAAAACAGAAATTGCTTTCCGCCAACGAGCTAATTTTAAAAGAAAAAGAAAGTAGCTTTAAATTTGTGAGAACTTCAACATATTAATCGGAATGAAAAATATAAACTAAAAACTAATTTCAAAAACAAACTTTCCTTTCGTATATCTCGAAATGATCTATACTAATCAGGATATTTAAACCTCGATTTAAACTTCTCCTCAGATGTTGAACGAGAAGCTTTCTAGGGCTTAGGATTTAATTGAAATGGTTCTTTTCGGAAGCACTTTACTGATTAATTTATTTGTAGCAAGCTCTGCGGGAATTCTAAGAATTGGTGAAAAAGGCGCAGAAAAATCAGCTTTAAATCATTCCTTTGTCGCAAGCTTCAATATAGACTTATATTCGCTGAAAAAATTAATGCAAATAAAAATTATCTTCAGGGAGATATGAATCCAGGTTGCAGCGTTAAATGCAAAAACAACAAGAAAAAGGGTTCCAATTAATTTCCACAACTCTTTTTCCGCTTTCGTGAAATAAAATTTACATAGCGTTCGTTTCAGAAAATTAATTACAATGTACCCGCTGACACGTTGAATGTACTCGTTCATCAAACTGCTACCATCACGTATAGGATCCATAAAAAAGGAATACCGACAGAATTGCTACCCCTTTATTCTCCAAATATAAGGCAATGGTGCATTTCATTAACTATTAATATGTAAAGTTTGTAACGTATGCCATATGCAGTTTACTCTGAAAACTTTCTTCAAATTAAAATTTTGTTTCTCTCTTTTCTAGTGCAATTCCATTAAAAAGTCGAGTCGGATTTCAAATAAAAATTGAAACGTAGAATTTTCCAACTAAAGAGGATTTCAATTCAACAAAACGTTAGGTATAACAAAAGAATTATTGATTCAGTTAAATGATAAAATTAGCTAGTTTAAATTTGTTTAATTTTGTGAAAATTTGGAGCATGACTCTTACCACACTGAGACAAAAAAGTGCCTGTTCGTTATCATTATCTGATTTATTTCTTCTTCCATGTTGTTCATTTTCAACCCAAAAGAAACAAAAAATCGAAAATGCATATTTAAATAAGGATTCATTTACATTTTTTAACACCCCCAGCGATTGTCCAGAAAGACTGTTCAGTAGGACGCAGGAATTTAAGAAATGTATTGAATTTGTTATAAGCAAATAAGTGTGGATGAAAATGGTTTCGTGGAGATGGCAGAATTTATAAACAATCAGTTGCTTTCGCTTCTTGTGAAGAAATAATAACAGCTTTTATTACTGGATCGGCCGAAAATTACTATATTTGGACATTCGATAATAATTGACAATTTTTTGGGACGAACTTAATAAATTCAAAATTTTGCTTTTTTCAACGTAATTAATTGTAAATAACTAAGACACCTTGTTATAATACATGGACAACAATGAAAAATTGTTATTATTATTAACAATTTTATAAACAGTATTTCTCGTCGTACGCATTTAAAAACTGAAGATTCTACTGTTTTGGAATCAATTTTCAATCACTCAGCGATATATACTCTTTGCTTTCTCATTTCAATAATTTGAGCTTAATTGTTTTTTGTCTACTGATCCAAAATCAATATTTTGAATATTGATTTTGGACCAGTAGACAAAAAACAATCAACATCAAATTATTTAATACAATTTATCTGGTCAAAACCATAACATCAAAAATATGATATTTAGATGTGATAGATTTAACTTAAAGTGGCATAAATATCCTCCCGTTTAAAATAGTAAAATTATTTTTAAACAGGGCTTCCAATTGGAAAAACGGTTTCAAATTACTCAATCATCAATCGTTTAATTTCAAAGCCCAGAAGTTTGAAATCATTTAATTTTGTTAAGAGTTACAGACCAAATGCTCAACATTCAAAAGTTCCAATGGAAAGTTTGATTTTATGAAGACCTTTACTGAAGTTGTCTTCGATATTGAAAATTATAGTTTTAGTATATAACTATCAGGATTAAAACGTATCAATTTGTATGATTCAATTACTTTTTGATAATTTCTAAATATTTGACTTCTCAATTGCATGTACTTAATTTGAAAAAGGTCCATTAGACAGCAAGTTAGAGAATATTCCATGCAAATTTTATTCCACAGGAAGGGCATCTTCATAAATACTTTTTGATCGAAAAATGAACGCTTAATTGACATGGATAATTCAATTTTTTTCTTGTCATGAGGGACTTTTTTCTGTCTTCTTCTACTTTACTGTTTAAAAATAATCAATTAAAAATATCAAAATAATATTGGAAAGTATATAGATTAAATTGATAACAGAAGGCTTTTTTTATTAATAAATTTACCAGCCCCTCTGATTGAATACATGTTCTTATGGCCTAATAGACAGATCCATCGAGGGTTTCGTCAAAATCCTAATTAAAAATGCATGAATCACCTTGTTAATGGGCGCATTAAAGTAATAATGATCACGCTATTTTTCCAGAATGCGAACGGGAAACCTGTATAATTCAGTGTCCTTACCCTAGCGAAACCAAGAAACCTTGCCAGTGTAAGGACAGCACAAAAATCTATAATAGTGAGTGTGACAAATATTCATGGCTGATAAAAAAAGATTAATCGCTTTTCAGCCCAGTAGTAGAGGAGGAATCCAATCTCTATATTGGGTCTTTAAAGTGATTTATGGTGATAATCTCTATCATCTATGTACTCCTTTTGTTTTTACTTGACAGATCGATCGAGATACGAGTGCAGGATAAAATTGTCCAATGCCACGTCCCTCCGGGCTAGTCTCGTCGCTCAACATGGCACAATAGAGTCTCTTCTGAGTAGACAGGTAAGTGAAATCTAAGCTCCAAGTTGAAGGAAAACCAGCATAAAGGCTAATTTATCAATTGAGCTTTAGAAAATGAAGCATGTGGAAGTTTATACGTTTTAAATTTCATAAGGGGCTGTTCATAAGCTGGGTTATTAATATCAGGGAAGGGGTAGGGGTAGCGACAAAAACTACGTCACGAACTTATATAACGGTTAGTATGTTTCCTGACGATAAATGTTAACAAATCTCACCAATATTATCAAAGATAGCGCTGCAACTGTACAGTTCAATAATAAGTTCAATAATTTGAAAATCACTTTTATATTTCAGACTTCAAACTCTTTCCCCTATTCACCCCTTTTCCAATTTTTTCAAAAAATTATTTTTTTTTCCCCCGTTTTCAAGAGACATCCCCCTTTTTTTTGCTCAAATGCGAACTGCATTAATAGAAGGCAATGAAAAAATCCAAATATTTTTGGTTAATAGTTAATTACTTTTTGAATATACAACTATCTTGTTGAAAAGTTATCTTTTTGGGTCAAAAATTCGACTACTCGATTGAAAGTTGAACTAATTTGTCAAAAATGTATTTTTTTTAAGATTCCTGTGTTGGTTTAAAAATTGAACTATTTTATTCAAAATTCGTTTCATTTTTGGTTGAAAATTCATTTTTTGAACTGAAAATTTAACCATTCCATTTTTGGCTGAAAATTCATACTTTTAATTGAAAAAACTATGCACATAAAAATTCAACTATTTACTTAAAAATTCATATATTTTGTTAAAAATTTGTCTATTTTTGTTGAATTTAACTGTCTTTGATATTATATTGGAATATTATTTGGTTTAAAAGTCAACTACTTGGTTAAAAATTGAAGTTCTTTGTGAAAAACGCATTTTTTCGGGTTGAAAACGTAACTATTTTGTGAGAAAATTGTACTATTTGGTTAAAAATTAAACTAATTATTGGAAAATTTAACTTGAAAAACTTGAAAATTCATGTATTTTGTGGAAAATTCTTCTTTTTTGGTAGAACATAGATCTTCTTGGTGAAAAATTCAACTTCTAGGTTGAAAAGTTAAACATACATTATTACTTCGTTGAAAGTTGAACTGATTTGTTAAAAATTCATATTTTCAAGGATCACCTCTTCGGCTCCAAATTAATTTTTTATCTAAAGATATAACTATTTCATTTTTGGTTGAAAATTTATCATTCTTAGTTGAAAATGTAACTATTAACTCGAAACTTAATTTATTCTCTCATAAATTCGCACGTGGGTAGAAAAATAATCTTCTTTGTTGAAAATTCGTCTTTGTAAGCTGAAAACTCAGCTGCTCGTTTGAAAATTTAACTAATTTTTCAAAATAATCTTTTTTGGTCGAAAGTACAATTGTTTTGTTGAAAAGTCATCTTTTTGGATTAAAAATGCATCTATTTCAATTCTTCGAATTATTCATGATTTATTATCGAAGCTAATAATTCACCACACGGTCACGTAGGCATGTTGTCAACTAAACTCACTGGGCACGCGAAAAAACACAGAATAAACGTGAAACCGTGTTCAGCCATAAATGTGGTGTGGAGGAGACACTAGTTGACATATGTGAAAGAAATTCATTAAGATGGTTTTGGAATTTTATGAGAATGAAAGATAAACGACTAACGAAACAAGTGCATCAAGGTAAAGTGAATAGCAATCTGCCCAGAGGCAGACCGCGAAAAGAATGGTTAGAATGTGTGAGTGAGGCCCTAATTCGAAAAGACATGAGAAGCCATAGAAACCCAAGAGCTTGCATAAAAAAATGCATGGACGTGCAGAAAGCTAGAGAGGTATTCAAAGAGAGGAAAGTGTGGCGACAAATAATTTGTAAACAGAGTGACAATAAAGTGAATGACGCCTGAAACAAAAGACCTTAAATACTAATGGGCACGAGTGGGGAGCTTCACATGATGACTTTGTGAGGCTCTTCACTTTGGATGATCGCTAAAGAGATTGATCAGCAACCTGGGTCGGAGCAGTTTTGCTGAACGAACGTGTTATTTATATAAATAACACAGGATTTCTATATCAATCTAAAAATCTATACCGCCTCTCCCACCGAGTGAGTCACGCTAGAGTATAAAACATTAGTTTTGGGGAAGGAGAGAACGGGGAGATACTAGAAAACGTCGGTAGTCAAAGAATTTGGATTACTCAAAAACAGCCCAAAGTTGGTAAGAAATTGGCCCCTAACCGTTACGTCTTATTACAAGTAGTTATGTAAATTTTGAAGCGCTGATTCTGAAAATAACACTCCTTTTCGTAACGTCAATATTTTCGAAGATATTCAATATATAATGGTCAATATCACATTAAAGTATATATAAACCTGTTTTTCTGAAAAACGTGCAAACATAGAACATTTTTGCTTTCAGGTTCATATTCTACGAAAAAACATACTGAAATGTCCCATCATTTGAATATAAACAAAATCTTATTACCTAGCGTTATAAAAATATTAAAAATTTAGCAAAGTTTTACTACTAAGTTATAAAATTCTACAAAATGCTAGTTTTTTTATTTATTTTTATGTTATCTCATCGTGTATTTTAAGTCACTGATTTTGAAACTAACCAAAATTCAAATTATTCAAAATTTAATGTTCAACATCACATAAAAAGTGAACAAATCTATTGCTCAAGTGCAAAAACGTGAAAAAAACATATGGCCTTTTTTGAAAACATAGTGTTATAGTAAATGCATCAGGCTTTAATGTCAGACCTGTTAGAAACCTTTAGCATTTTCGGTTTGTTTGATACAAAGGTTTCAGAAACAGCCAAAAAATGGATCTTTTTCACTTTTTAAACCTGTTTTTCTGAAGCACGCGGAAAGATAGAAAATTTTCGCCTTTAGGAACGTATTCCACAGAAGAAATAGGAAAATGTACTATCAATTGATTATTATCATTATTATACCATTAAGCCATTTCCCTTTCGGGGTAGGCGTGACTTGCTCGGTTGGAAAATAGTGAAATAGGTATATAGGTATGAGGTAGGTCGGTATATGGGTATAGGGTAGATGGGTATATAGGTGTTAGGTATAGATGTTTTAGATTGATCTGGAGTTCTCGTGTTATTTATATAAATGACACGTTCACACTGCAACACTGCTCCGACCCAGGATGCTGATCAATCTCTCCAGCGATCACCCCAAGTGAGGAGCCTCACAAAATTGTTATGTATGGTTCCCCACTTGGGCTCATTGGTATCAAAGGTCTTTGTATCAGGCATGATTCACTTGATGATAAACAAAATCTTGCTACCTAGTGTAATAAGAGCGATCTCAGTTTTATGGCAGAGATAGTTTCACCAAATAAATGGAAAAAGAAAGAGGATTCTTTTAAATTGCTGATTCACTCCAATAAAAGTCTCTTGATGTCTTTCAAGGAAGTTCAATAATGTGATTCTAAATCTCTCAAAAGTTTTCTGACATTCTCCTAAAATCCTTTTATATTGAACAATTTTCAAATAAATCTTATCAATTTTATGAATTATTGTTTTAAAATCTCTAAAAAAGATGTATCGGGTTATCAGGGGTACGCAAAAGCTCGACTTGACCAGCGCGCTTTACATAATGCGGGTCGAGCTGAGCTACGAGACGGCTCGCAACTCGCGCGCCTCGTGAACCGAAAAAGGCTCGCGCGGCCCGTAAAACTTGTACTACACCATCATATTTTATTACTTTGCTCAATCGAATATGACTGAATTGATTTGAGCCAATATTTAATGTATGCAATTCGTTTATATGCAGAGAAAAACACGTATTCTTTAAAAATATGACTTTATCAATTTCACTCAAAAGAAATAAATAATAATAAATTACAATTTTTGCTTTGAGAGCTCTCCTTTTGATTAAATTTCTTTCAATTTCGTTGAAAAAAATTCCAAATCGTATTGAAATTGGAAGGTATAATTATTTTTAAAGTACAAATTCCTTTCAATATTAATATTAATTCTGTTGCCATTCCTTTTTTATTTTGCAAGATTTGTGTGCTGTGTGAGATTTTTGTGCCCCGTGTGCTGGCTGGTGGCTCAACTCGAACAGAATAATTAATAATATTATATATTAAATAATGAATCGTTCTTCCTTACCCTTTTTATTTGATAATTACTTCATTAAAAATATAAATGATCGACAAAACGGGCACATATCAAAAATTTGTATTCGATTTGAAATACGAGTTTTATTTTTCGACTTCCATTAACTTCATTTAGGAAGCATTACTGCACTGTAATTTAATTTTGCTATTGCAGCCCCAGGAAAAAAATCAATTTATTGCTCAAAATTAACCTTATATTCTATTTCACAAAAATTGAGTTATCGAGTACGCTGTCAATTTTAGTTTAATTTTTTTTACATGCAGCAGATGAAAACACGTCATGATTTTTTGTTTAAATAAAAATGAATGACAAAACATACAAAAGACCCCGCACTAAATACAAAGAAAATAGCTTCCCGTCGAATTGTCCCACCTTGGGATTTTTTTTAGATTATGACGGCCCGATTAAAATTGCAGTTATAAAATATATCCTGAGCGTTATGTTCAAATTTTATGTTTGAGAAGAAAGAAGTTTTTTTTTATAAATAAAATAATTACATTTTGTTGTTTCTCAAACAAAACGATGATTGTCAAAACTTGACTTCCGACCTAAGATTTTTTCGAAATAGAAAAAGTTCGTCTAAGGATCTTATAAACAATCAAATAAAAATCTTTCTATAAACTATTCATTGAAACATCCTCCTCTAATAAAAATAATATAAAATAATTGCATGAGAGTAATGAACATCACAATAACATCAAAATTGTCCCTGCGGAACAATGACCTTTAATACTAAAAGAAAAATACAATGGAACTGCAATGCAATTTATGAAAACACCTTGGTAGGAAGCAATAAATGCCCTCGTAAATTGTCGAACTGTGTCAAATGAAAATTGAAATATAAAATATAGATCAAATTTCATTTTCAGAGATGTATTTCGTAGAAGATATATAATATTTTTATACATTCTCTCAAGAGGTTTCGCTTCAGTAATCCGCTTCACCACCCTTTTAAACTTTTTCAATTTTCTTTTAAGCTTCTGAGTATATGTAGATTTTCGGAATAATTCTGTTCATAAGGTAAAGATATATCAAAATTGGGATTACAAGCAGGCAGAAATTACATAACAATCTGGCAATTTTATGAAAATCCCTAAAGAGAGTTTATCGACCTTCTCGGCCCTTTTGACGTTAATCGCCTATATAGCGGCTTTAAACCAATCCACAATTCAAGTGCCTTCGGGGAAAGAGACCATCGAAGTTCGAAATTGTATAGTTGCGACTAGGCCGCGATGCTTGCCCAAACTTTTTAAAGTGCACACAGGAGGTTTCAGTACCTATATGATCACTCATAATTGGACGTCAGCGAAATCGACTGACTTATACAGTCTAATTAAATTTTTTTTGTGGTTTATAATTTTACAAGCGTGAGAAAAAGTTTCAAAAATAAAAATTCATGATTATGAAATACTTTAAAAAGTAAAAGAAAAATTGTAATCAGAAAATAATGGAATTTTTCCTTGATAAAAATTCAATTTATGAACAAATTTCATTCTAAATATGTTAAATATACCAAAAACTTGCCCAACCTAAATGATTCGATTCATTTCAGTAGTTTCTCTCTGCCGTAATAAATAACCGGACAAAAAAGTAGTGAAAACTATCAAGGCATGTACAGAAATTTCGGAATTATTTCGGTACACTACACAGTAATTCGAACATTTTTTCAGAAATAATATCCGGAAAATCCCCTGCCAAGTTCGATAAATTTGCAATGTATTTTGGGAATTTTATCAAAAATAACTTTTAGAAAATTTCGTCAGGATTTCAGTAAATTTCTAACATTTTTTAGGAATTTCCCCAGAATGACTTTAGGAAAGTTTCATAATGATTTCGGCAAATTTGCAAGTTTTTATGAAATTTTTCCGAAAAATGTTGTCGGGAAAATTTCCTAACGATTTAAGTAAATTTGATTTATTTTGGAAATTTGGTCTAAAATAACTCTAGGAAAATTCCATTAAGTTTTCGGTAAATTTTCAAGTGTTCCAGAAATTTCTTCCCACCAATAATTCCGGGAAAATTTCTTAACAAATTCGATCAAATGATTAGTTATTTTTGAAATTTTCCCAAAAATAACTTTGGGAAAATGCCATGATCATTCGGAAATTTTCAAGTGTTCAGGAAATTTTCTTGAAGATAAATTTTGGAAAATTTCCTAATTATTTCGGTTTTATTTCGGAATTCTTTCTCTAATTTTGATGAATATTACAAATTTGTATGTAACTATATTTCGACATAATTATTTTCTACTACCAAAATGGTAGAATGACTGAACAATTTAAATAATTGCCACAATGTTATGTGCTTTTCTTATTATCCAACTTACTTATAAATTCTTTGCACAATAGAAAAATTTCCCTCGAAAATCGATATAAATTTCTACAAATGAGAACATAATTGAGGGTCTGGATCGAGAAACTCGCTCAGCGCTTGAGATCGGGTAAAAGTATTGTCCAAACGTCTGGGTGGACGGAAATTTCAAAAGTAAAAAAATTAATTTTTCAAAATTATAAGCTTTGTAGATAATGACGGGACGGAACTTTTTTCTATTTTCGGTTTTTTGATCGGTTGATTATTTTTAATGATAAGCCTAATAAACTAAAAAAAATGTGTCCCCAAATTCAATTAGTTTTTAAGAAATAAATCGTCGTAAGTTAGGCAAATATCATTGAAACTGTTTCAAACTTGATATACGAACGAAATATACCCTAGCGATGCTTACAAAATAAACAAAAAGTTGAAAATCGCTTATTGTTTATTAATATTTAATTGCAAATGGAGACAGATCGGTAACCCCGTTTTTTCAGATTCGCCGACAAAAAGTATCGAGGGAACTTTAGAGTTGATAAAACTTTCAGTGTGACATTTGTTCCTTAATATTAAAGGAAGATTTTTGGAAATTTTTACATCGATTCATTGAAATTTGGCGGAAATATGCATTTTACAATAAAGCATGAGGCGCCGCCAACGATAGCTCCGTGAGTACTGAGCACCATCAGGCAGCTGTTCAATGATTTTTTAATGGTTATCTCCTTAAATGACACCCTTCATCTTCCCAAGAAATATCAAAATGACAAATTATGATTTATACGGTTACTTAATTAAATAAATTTATTATTATTATTATTTCTAACACAAATATATCACATAAACTGAAGAGAAACGGTCTCTATGACGAGAATAATTTAATAAATAACGGTAGTTAAACTTTTAATACATGGATGTAATTTTCTGAATATTATTTTTCGGCAAATAATGAAATACTTTTATCGTAATCATTATTTCTAAGACAAATATATCACATACACTCAAGTGAACCGATCTCTAGGACGACTATAATATAATGAATAACAGCAGTTAATTTTTTCACTGAATACATGTAATTTTCAAAATATTATTTTTCGGCAGCTGCTTTAATAATTGTGATTTGGGTAGAATCCACTAGTATCACAATCAAGGCCTCTATAATAACCATTAAAAAATCATTGAAAATTGAGTTCTGGAAAGCCAAACGGCTAGCCCGCTGTCTGATGGTGCACAGTACTCACGGAGCTATCCTTGGCAGCGCCTCATGCTTTATTGTAAAATGCATATTTCCGCCAATTTTCAATGAATCGATCTAAAAATTTCCACAAATCTTCCTTTAATATTAAGGAACAATTGTCTCACTGGAAGTTGTATCAAATCTAAAGTTCCCTCGATACTTTTTGTCGGCGAATCTGAAAAAACGGGGTTACCGATCTGTCTCAATTTGCAATTAAATATTAATAAACAATACGCGATTTTCAACTTTTTGTTTATTTTGTAAGCATCGCTAGGGTATATTTCGTTCGTATATCATGTTTGAAACAGTTTCAATGATATTTGCCTAACTTACGTCGATTTATTTCTTAAAAACTAATTGAATTTGGGGACACATTTTTTTTAGTTTATTAGGCTTATTATTAAAAATAATCATCCGATCAAAAAACCGAAAATAGAACAAGGCTCCGTCCCATTATTATATACAAGCGTATAATTTAAAAAAATTAATTTTTTGACTTTTGAAATTTCAGTTCACCCAGATGTTTGGACAGTACTTTTACCCGATCTCAAACGCTGAGCGAGTTTCTCGATCCAGACCCTCAATTGTTTCTTAGTTTATCTGCAAGACTACCTAAAGTTGGGAAAAAAATTTCCTATTCCATTTCGGGTTATTTCCGAATTTACAATGTTAAACTTACTGAAAAAATGTTAAACTTGCCCAAATGTTCGAGGATTTCCATATTCTCTAGGTTTTTAAATCAATTTCCGTACAAACTATCTATCAATATTATCTATAAAAACGAGAATTATGGACAAAAATTAAAAAAAAAAAATCCTCAATTTGGACAGGAAAGCTACTAATAGTGAAGGAAAAATTTCCCAATTATATTTTGGGTTATTTTCCACTTCAATGTGGTAAAATTACTTAAAAATTGGTAAATTTCCAAAATCTCATATAGAGTTTCTTTAATCCCGAAGTAATTAGGAAAATTACAATGCATAATGGAAACCATTAGATTTCCTTAATAGTGGAAAAATTCATAATTTCATAGGAAGATAGATTTTCCTACCCAACAATAAAATATATGAGCAGTTTGAGAAAATTGTCAAACAAATATATTTTAGACCTTGGCTAAGCTTCACGAAATTCAGTATATCGCAAATATTAGCAGCGCGGCGCGCCCAGATACTTTGCATGTTGTGAGAAAATTTGATTCATTTTTTGATATGAACAATGTATGAAATTTTAAGCCATTTTGTTAACCAAAAAACGTCGTCAAAATTTAGAAAAAGTTGTTTACAAGTTTCTACCAACGCACAGAAAAAATCGGAAGTAAATAACCAGATTCTTCTGTTAAATATGCTCATACTAGAATCCTGACTTCTTCAGCCCTCGTATTAACCAAATGTTTTGAGCTCGTTTGCATTATTTCCGAAGCATTAGGAAAACTCAAATTGAAAATTATATATAAAATGTTTAAAATTGTATATTTTTCCAGAAGTTTTTTATCATCTTTTCTACATAATTAATAACGAAAAACACTAAAATATTTTGCAAAGCAATGAAAATCTGCTATAAATTTTGGATTAAAGTTGGTAGGTGAGATCTTAGATTTTACGATGTTATAATTAGAATGTACACTATACACAGAAAAAAAATTTAGTTAAATTTTGAACAGAAAATAAACGGCACTGTGGAAAATAAAGAAATTGTACCACTTAGAATGGTAAAATTGCCAACAAAAAATTGGTGCAATTTTACTACTTCGATTATGGGATGAATTTGACTTGCATGTCAGAAGTTCCAACCAATCTTGTAACTTTACCACTTTTAGACTGGCAGCAAGGCGTTGAAGAAAGCAAGGCGTTGAAGAAGTGCAGTTTCTGCTTGCGAATCTGTGTCTTTCAGAGTAGGTAATAAATGGACTTACTTTAAGAGTGTTGATTTTTTTGATGCTGGTAAAAGTACAGAAATTGTTGAAAATTCCTTTTGAAGTTGCCCCTTATGCCGCGTGTCAAACATATTTTGCTCATGTTCAAAGAATTCTGAAGAACTCGGAGCAACTCGGAGACTCAGAGTCGACTTCGACAATTATTATTGTGTTTTGGCTGTGATATTTTGTGTACATCATTTCTTAACGGCAACATTTGTATAGAAAAATAAGAATTATTCACATTTCTCATGTAGATTCTAAAAGAAAATAAACTGAAAGATAATTAGAATCCTAGTTCTTCTCTGTAAATTACCTTTTGGTAGGATCTTCATTTTAATTTTTAATTTTGATTACATTTTTGGTAATAAAAGTATGATCGATATAGGGCAGAATATTATTAGAACTAACTATTCTGAAAAAATATTGTGTGACATTAAGTTAAAGAACTTAATCCTAAAATGAAGAAGAGCGGAGACAGATATTTCATTCCCATTCAAATGCAAATACGTAGCAATGAATGCGATTGTCAATCACTGACTGTCGATAAAATCAGGCCAGAATAAGTCAATAACTTAAGCGTCCCGTGTACCTATGTCAGGGTGGCATTGACCGAGTAGGATTTTGTATGAATAGGTCGTCATGAATTCGACGCGAGCTTTTTATCAGCTGGGAACGAAACGCCAAACGACTGCTGAGTCGAATCCATGATTTTCCTTTTTGACATTTTCTGGCAGGTCGTACCTACAAATGGGGGTCATTCTCTTCTTTAAATCTTCTGTCAATCCGTGTCTGCCAGGATCTCCCAAATAAATTCTGGATCCAGTCCTCGATGACCTTTCGAGCCAGGGAATGAGCTTCTCAGCAATTTTCTCATCATACAACAAGTCTCCTATGAGAATTACAGTGAAGAACTCGTTTAGTGTCTCCTCAATTAGGTTTTCTTTGGAAACTTGTAGATCCACGTTGTTCAATTTGGCATTCATTAGTATCGCTACGCAGGCAACTGTAAATAATATAAAACGAGATTTTCATCTGTGATAACAAGGTGGTAAAATTCCTCTAAACTTGAGACTCTTAGAATTGCGTTTTTTATTCTAGATTGAATCCTATATCCGTAGTTTTATTTCAGGTTTTATAATTGTCTCGCTAATTTGCTTCAGCAAGCTTCATTAATTATTTACGTTTTCCAGAAAACGAGCAACAACAGTTAAAAGAATTAGTTACATGCAGAATCAGCTTTTAGATTCCCCTGCCCCCTAACCTACCCCTACACGCAAAACCCGCACATGAAAAAATCAACCAGGAAATTACACAATCTTACACTGCAAGAATCTAACGTTTTCTATAATTCCCAAAGGAGAAAATCTTTTATTAGAGCATGGAAATACTGGAGATTCCAAACCCTCCTATCTCAAACCACCCTTATATAAAATGATTATCCACCTAAATTTCGGCTTAACAGTCTTTTCTCTCTGATTCCTCTTCTCATCAATTTTTTCAAGAACTTCTACTTTTCCCCTTATTCGCAGACTGAATTAATATAAATCACCAATAAGATTCTATATTTTAAAGTGTTTCTGTTCCCTTATTCCTTAATTCCTTAGTAAGGAACCACGCCTTATCGCGCAGAAACCGAAAAACATTGATGGAACTCTGGAACAAAATGTCGATTAACTTCCGAATGATTTTCTTTGAGATTTTTTAAAGTAATTTTTTTGAGTTTTTTCCTAAAATATGAATGTCGCTGAGTGGAAATAAAATTTTGGGGATAGACTTTTAAACATAATTAAGCACCTTTACGTAACTGAAATATTTCATCTCTATTTATATCTTTTATATTACTCAACTTAATACAAACGATTGGTATGAGGATAAATAATTCACAACATTCTGCTGTCATTAATTTCTCAATTATTGTGTGCGAATTTGTATTTGGGGACGTATCTCTGAGTGAAAATTTGAGCTTTACTTTAATTTCTCATTTTTAAAAAAAGTCAACTCAAATGTTGCAGCTTTGCTAAAAACTACTACGATAGAAGTACCTTATTCTAATATTATTGAAATAATCTAAACATTTTTAACTGAATTGTAAGTAAAAAAAGTCCTTAAAAAATTGAACATCTCAATATCCTTTATTCTTCATTTTTCATAGGTTAGTAAATGCTGAGCTCACAACTTCACGCCGCTGTACCCTACATCATGATTGAAAACGTCAGTAAATATTAACAATGTTTTGAATTCTAAAATTCAAATGCAGTGTGTTTTTTACTACGAGAAATGAGAGAAAAATTCCCTATATTTTTCTTCTTATCTTTTCATATTGCATACTACATAAGCTGCAATTAATCTATTATTCTTTTCCATATTTAATCTAACTCATATATAATTTATAAAGAAATGTTCAGTGGAAACCAGTACGAGGTGGATAGGAAAACATTTAAAGTCTTTATAATATTGATCAATGATAAACAAGTGGGGAAAGAATCACATACTAAATTAAAGCTCAAATATTCATTTTAAAGATAGTCATGCCATAACATTAATTGTATTAGACATTAATTCTATATTTTAAGCTTTTTTAAAGCGTTGCAATTTTATTCAGATGGTACTTTTCTGCTACGAATTGAATATTCCAATTTTAAGCCTTGCTAATTAGCTGTCGGAGGAAATTGTGTATGAATTCTTGAAACAATAATCCATAACTGTTATTCAAAAATGTTTTCATTTATACTCTTATTTCATTTCAATACGTTTTAAAAATGGTACGAGTTCCAAACTGTGATGTATTTTACATGCACTCATGATAGTCATTGCTACCAACTATCATAGACAAAAACATACCAATACATTTATTTGGTTATGTTGTTAAAAGGCATGAAGTTGCTTATTTATTTAAAAGTATTTTGGTTAGTAGCACTTACTTGTTTTTGCTCGCAAGCTAAAAACAAAATAATTACTTTTATACCCAAGCTTAACCTGTCAACAATTCATTTACTTCGTACCGGATGACACTTCTCATAAAAGCATGTAAAATATATTTTCAATCAAAATAATGAGAATAACTAATCAGACAGTTTTTAAGCTTAGAGGTTGATCAATCAAAGGAGCCAGTGAATAAATAGGGAAAGCAATTTATTCCCTTAAAAAATTATAATCTGTCAGTGGACAAATTTTTGATCGCCATGTCAAAAACACATTTTTCCCTTTCCTCAATTAAAGAATAACAATAAAGTGGTAAAAAGACTGAATTGTAAAATTCGTTTTTGATTATCCTACTTATGAGGAAATGCTAAAGAACTTTTTCATTTAAAACCTAGTCACTTTTTACCATTATTCTGCTCGTACTGATATCCTCGTACTGGTTTCCCTTATTTGAGTTATCCCTGAAAGCTTTCTCGATCACAGGAAATAAAATTTATCGGAAAATGCTCCAGACAATCAGACTTTTCCACAAAGAAATTCTATAAAATACTCCTTATATCCCTACAAAAAATAAATTCTTTCTGAGTACATAAGAGTAAACCTCTTAAGGTACGAGAGTTCTCTTCCCAAGAAAAGTTGCACAGAGTTTGTATTTTTTTTAATTATGTCTTCTTCTATAAACTGATACTTGTAAGAAAAGTAAGAAAACTTCTCTGAAAGTAAAGAATTTTATTTCTAAGATTCAACAACTAATTTTCAAATGTTTCTTGGTTGGCAGTAACCAAATATATTATCTGTCAAAGAAATTTATTCCTAAAATATTTATTGGCCCTGACGATAAAAACAGTCAGTAAACATGCTGTGAAAAATATCCAAAAAGTGGAAAATATTAACTCATCTGGCACGTTGCCTGAAAAACTTTCAGACAATTGCTTGTCTATTGCGGATGCATCTGGTCAGCATGCTGCTAGCAATTTCTGACATCGCTGGAAAGTTATCATAATTTTTCATTTGAAATCTTAAAAATAAATTTAGTTAATATATTTAATACATGCTCGACATTCCCTTAGTATCTGAAGCTACTTAAATCTGCAAACTTTACTTTCCTGTACAAAGTGAAGATACTTCCTGAAAGATTGTACTAATTCGGTCAAAACGGGATGACTTTATACATGAATTCCCAGGTTAACAGATTTTATCTCTCAAGATGAACAAAGAGGAAGGAGCTCTAAGAGATCGTATAATTTTTACGCCATAGAAGTTTACGACTGCATTAAATCTACGTTGATTTAAAATTTTATGATCAGGGGCGTCATGAAACTTTCTTCTATTATTCAAAGTCTACCTTGTTTACGCTCTACTCATGCATACAAAACGTTATGAAAAACGATAAATCGCTGAATAATTAATGATCCTCTTTCTGAGACATGCATAGCGAATATAGATGAAAAATATAATTCAAAGTATATTTCTGAAAAACTTGGACTGTTTTTGCATTATGTAATTAAACAGATCAATTAATAAGCCGCAGTTCATTGTTTCATTTTAGAGAACAACCAGTCACTTCCGTTTATTTATTTTGCGCAAAGTATTATTATCAAGACCAATAACTACAGAAAATTAACATGGAAGCTTACATTATCTCTATTTTTGTTATAATAATTTGTTATTTAATAAATATGGGATCTGGTTAGTAACATGAGATGTAATTTGACTTCAGCCATGAATGTTTTAAAATAACGCAGGGTAACCGCAAAACCTAATATTTAAAATTCCCTAAATTTTTCGTTTTTTTTTTTTTGTTTACTTTATAACGTGGGAAAGCTGTTTGACCCAGACTATTGATTTTTTACACTAATTTGTGTCTGAATTTATCTTTAAACCCGTTTTTGGCAGGCTTAGCGAGTCAAAGTGAGTCAGAAAAAGTTGTTCAAAATGTGCAAAAATTATCTGTATGCTCTAAAAAATGTTCGAAATTTTTTTTCACCATCCTTTCATTTATTTAATCTGTTTTATATTTGTTTGAAAATTTCTTGTTTTGCTTTTTTAAAGCAATTTTTTCTAGATTTTTAAACGCTTTTTTGAAAAAAATTCTAATTTGTATAAAGATAGTTCCAGACATTCTTTATAAAATATCTATGGCAAATATTTTTCAAAGAAGTTTGAGAAGACTATTTTGAAAAAAGTTTCTTTGAAACATTTTTCCTGTCTCCAGAAGCAAAAAAGGCATTTGCTGTCTCTTCAACGTGGTTTTGAACCTTTCCACATAAAAGGCTTTGGAGTCGTTGTGCTTTAGAGTTGCTATTTTTCATGTTTCAAGTAATATAATTCATACATATTTTTAATAATTGGAAAAAATACATTTTTTCTAAAGAATTTTTTTCAATAAAAATTAGCTTTCATTTGGTCCTCTCTTTTTGGAGGCTTCTGAGTTTTTATCTCAGGTTCCACCGATAGTTTTTTCAGAACTTAAAGATGGCTGAATTGTCTTTACTTACGACGACTCAATCAATTTTAAGATTCTGGAAACGCCAAAACTGAAAACATCAAAAGTTTCCTTTCAAAATAAAAATAAAATTAACACTGTTTTCTTATCTTTTCATTTATACAAATAAAATCCTATAAAATATAAATTGTGTAGAAATTGACCTTAAAGCTTACATTTATTCGTGAAATATTACACACTTAATATCGACATTGGAAATGAAATAATTAAACATGAAAAAACTCAAAATTGTACAATTTTAATTAAAAACAGTCACATACTTATTTAATGTATGCTAATTTTGCAATGATGGCATTTAAGACAATTTATAAACAAAAACTGTTCATATATGAATATTATTACTTGATATTCAAAATTTAGAAATGGTTTGGTTTCAAATATTTGAACGGTTTGTTCAATTTCAAATTAAAAGCTATACTGATTTAGTAATTTCAAATGTACAATGTTCATTAAATCAATATCTGAGCTTTGCTTTATTCATATGAAAAATTGACTCTATATCAATCAAAACCTACCAGTCTGGCAATGCGGCGCACGCTTAGTTTTATCTGTTTGAAGATTAAAAATGATTTTCTTATAATCAAGCATACGATTTCAGTAAAATTATATATCTATATTCATTTGCAGTAAAAAAAATAAAATGGAGGTTCAATTTTGGGAGTGATTAGCATCCAAAGCTATTTACATACAATATAACATTTCGATATTTTACGTGCAGAATCACCTGCTTACGTATAGTTTTGAAATAAGACTTTTATTTCCAGATGGTCAGAGGATCAATAAATTTTAATATATTCGGACCAAATATTGTAAGCTGCAGTCATTTTTTCTAAACTGTTATAATAGACAAGAAATATCCAAAACAAAATTTTCAGCCTTAAAATAAAAAAATATTTTTAAAATTACTTAATTTTTTCACTATATTATATTGCATTCATAAATGCATATACTGAACCTCACCTCACTCATTCATAAAACGTAAATTTTTATAAAACCGACCGCACCACAGTTCCCGCTGCGCCGCATCGTTTTACCTACTTCTCCCCTACTTTTTTGGTTGGCACAAGAACTTTTCTTGTTGGTGTTACTACTCGGTTTGCTGAAATTACAATGTATATACTAACATCAACAAGCAAAAAGTTGGGCCTATTTACTATTTATTTAGTCTAATGAAAAACAAAGCCTACAATATTTTTATTCAAAACGTTCCTAATAAACTTGGATTGCTCATGTGTTAAGTTTACAATCATCTAATTGAAAATGTTTCACTTTTAAAGTCGTTTCTAGGTTCGACGAAAGTCGTTCAGTGTAGAACAAATATTTTCGGTCAGCCCAGAAGAGCTGGAAAAGAGCGTCTAGTTTCACAGAAATTCGGTTATCGCAGCACAAATATTTTCGGTAAGCTTAAGCAAACTGGAAAGGGTGGCTAGGTGCACTGAAATCTGATGAGTAGATAAAATATTTTCGGTGTGCCTAGACACTTTGTATCTGGCCAAAAAAAATTACGACGCAATAGTTTGAGAAATCAAAGTTTGCCAAGTAACTCTGTCAATTTAATACATTCAAAATTTTTTATAACTATGTTGATTGTATTGCTAATTTTTTGCTTGCCCTGAATCTTTTGCATCGCAGATGCTTTTGATGAGATTTCAATTATCTTAAAAAAATGTTCATTGAATAAAACTCTCGATTCAAAGTAATAACAATATTTGAAATTTAATACAATATAATGCACGTAAAAAATTCGTGCAATGGTGGAAGCTACAGGTTGACTGAATTACTAAAAAAACTGATTTTTAAAATAAAAATTACAAAATCTGGAAAAAAATTAACGTGTAAAAATTTTGAGAGACATAGTCCTAGAGATTCATAATTATATTCATCTATTCATCACTGTTATTTTATTAAATCGTTGAGGTTTCAAAAATTGGTATCGCCGAGTGTTTCTTATTTGAAATCGTTGCAAATTTAAACACAAAATGTAATTGCTTCCTAAAACACGATAAAATACCTATTAAGAATACTGAAAATAGTTTTTACACAAAGTAACATTTATCATGACTCTTATTGCCATTTGAAGTTCCTCTTATGGTAATCCCTTAAGTTTAAGGTTTATTTGTTCATAATCCATGTACACCAATTCTTGACTCGAAGTTATATGGTGGGCTTTTCGGAAGTGCCTATCCCCTGACTTATCCATGCTTCCCTGGTTTTCCCTGACCTGCAGCCAACATGTAAATAACTTACAATGAATCTGATGAAATATTTTACATCAGTTTAGAATGAGTAACATATCGTTACCTGAATCTTAACCCTCGGTTTCAATTCTCAGAAAAAACTTTGAATCAAAAATCATAATTTGGAAGAAAGAATGCATACATTAATTTTGAAATTGTACCATAAAATGTAAGATTTGACGTTAATTAGGGTTTTCGTCAGACGGTGGTGTACTTTCAAAGTTAAACTAAACTAATTACAAAATTACAAACTCGTCTCTTCTACGACGTGCAGACACATTAGATTAAAGCTTTCAACATTAGAGTTCTCAACTCTCGATCAAAGTCTGAGCTCTAAATTGATTTAATTTTGCAGCTCGAGTACCTGATTGGTCAATCACAAAGTTAATCGAATTTATCTCCTAACTTGTGCACAAGCAACTGTGTAGCTTTCAATAAATAAAGAGATCACTAAACTATAATGAATACGTGATCCTCGTCACGTATCAATTCGTGCGCTTCGCTGAATCATACAGCAATTACAGCATTGACTAAACTTGATCTGCGGATGATCATAATTAGTGAAAGTAAATTCACGAATGTAGGACACAAGTGTTACTCTCTGGGTCAGACACGTCTTCCCTATTCAGCCTTGTTATGTATATTTCGGACTGAAGCTGGCATTGTCCACACTGTAGCAATGAGCGATGGTACTAATTTAAGACTAATTGTCTGCTTTAATTGATTATGATGAATGAAAACAATCCAATTCTATTTCCTCCCTCGACTAAATATCTCTGAGGGAGGAAAAGAATTGCTTTAAAATTATAAGGCGATAGCTCGAGACTGGGTGGAAGTTGCAAACAAGAATTTCAATTATGATTGCAAATTGCTTCTCGAAAAGTAATTAAAGTTGTTAAAGTAATTTAAGTCCATTTAATTATAGCGAGAAAGAGAGGCTTTGAAGTTTCAGCAATCTTAAATGTTTTGTTTATAGTTTAGTAGCAATGATAGTCGTTTACATATCTTGAAGTGATTTTTGCTAACAATAAGTTTTTTCTGAGTCTGGAAAAGTTTCCTTGGCATTTCAATTATAAACATAATACAATACGAGTATAATCATTTTGACATATTTATTACAAAATAAAGAGCGTATTTTTGTTCAATATTTCGGACAATTTCTTTCAACACCATAATAGAGTGATTACTTCACGTGGAATATTTGGCTCAATTTTTTATTCTGATACAGTCTGACGAATAGTAACATTTTTTTGAGTCGACTGTTCAAATCGTAAAAGAAACAATTTTTTCCAAGTATAGAAGTCCTTAAAAAATATCTATAATAAATCTGAAGACCATTTATTAATAAGATGAATTATTATTGAAATTTCATCCTTTTTTTAAATTTCTTTATGAAAATATTATGAAAGCTTTTCCCACGTAACTCATCAAACTTTTCTATAATTATTACCTTATTTCAGTTACATGATATTGATTTCGTTGGTCAATATACACTTTAATTGAATAGGGATTCATATTTATCACACTTATTTAGCAAGCATAACATATTTAAGTTCGGATAATGTTTCAAAAAAGTGCCTCGGTATATAAGACCATTATGTCGATTGCCTCCCACCCTCAAAATATTCCTTGGTTAACAAACACATTTTTAAAAATGCTTCTGTTTGTGACACGAAATGCATAATTAGTTACAGCATCCGCCAGACTAATATAAGTTAGGAAAACATTTAAAATAGCATTATTGTATATGGTTCTATTTCTGGAACCTTTCACTTTTCAACAACGAAATAAAAATTACAGTTTTTGTAGGCACAACATTGGAAACTTCACTATATTAACTCAAGATGTTTATTAATGATATTCTGCAATTGAGCGTACAAAAACCACTGTCTTCTAATATATATTAATCATTGCAAAATATTTAATTACGTTAAAGAAAATGATCTATCGGATCTCATTTTTATTTAAAAACACGTTGACTAAATTTTAAATTTTTGTTAATTTTAATAATGGTCGACAGTTACGAAAAAAATATATTTGCTATACATTAGTAAATACATATTTTTTTGGTAAACACAGTCACATACAAGTCGTAAATAAGAACCGAGAGAAGGCTTCCCTAAATAAACTATATGTAAATATAACTATTAGGGGCAAAATATCAAAATTGCTAGCCATAATTTTAAAACCTATAACTTTGTTCAGATTAAAAGAAACAGAGATTTTCTTGAATGAACATGATTCTGGTTCGAATAACTTGAAATGAATACTGAGTTTTATAGAACCTTATCTTCTATCACTACAGTTTTTAGGGATAAAATACATAAGAAAATGTGAAACTTTCATTAATTTTGATCTAGAGTATGAATCGACTTAAAAATATTTCTACAGTATACCTTACACTATAATACATATTTCAAAACAAAAATTCCTTCTTATGATGAGGGAAAATAACAACAATAATGTTCTTCAACTCTGTTGGACCAATTTATTACGAAATCCCAACGATTCAAGAACACACAGCTCTCCTCATCAGGAGCATCTATTGCAAGGTTATAATTAAAAGTTACCTAACTATATGAACCAGTAAGGTAAGCTTTTTAATTTAACAAGATCTAGTCGAATAATATATCAGAAGAATATAATTGTAGTACGATGAACATCCATAGTTTTGTGTAAAAATGCTGGTAAAAAAAAATAATAGGTAGGAGTGAAAATGAAAACTGTATATTAAATATTATTAATATTGGATAATATTTAGGAAATTTGATGATCAATTTACGTAAAAGGATTTTTATTTTATTCAAATTACTTAGATATCTTTGAGTGGCGTAAAAGTCAAAAGTTCTAGACATATGACCATAAACAAAATTTGTTTATTTCTGTTTCTGAATAAAAATTTATTTAAATACTTTAAGCATGAAAGATTAGTTTTTATCATCTCTAGATTAAATTTCTAAAAAGAATTCATTTTTATTAAACCTCAATTTAATTTCATCATTAGAGTTGATATCTATGGACTTATGTTCTAGCAAAATATCATTTTTTAATACAAACGTCACTTTTTAATTGCCATACCAAGATACGTGTTGGTTTACTCGTATCTCCTATACGATTTGTCGACCATGGCCATAGATTTTAAAGGCCACATATCTCGAAATCGCCCTGGATGGTAAGACTTTCACAGTTTAATGAGAGATTTTACTAGACTACACTGCATTTTCGGATTGAAATGACACATTCACCTTCGCCATACTCTACGATTGTCCGACTAAATACTATGAACTGTCAGCTTTAATTCGTTTCTCGTTATGAAAATAAACATTCAATTTTGTCATGAAAAGATGTTAATGAAATTCGAGCATACATCCCCCTCTCGTTTCGATTTCATCTAATTCCCTGAAAAATCAGTGAAATGAAAACTGGAATATGCACGTATTGCAAATTCTAAAAGCTTTTTTATTGTAGAATCAGTGAAACGTGACAGAAATTTAAACGCATTTTATTAATTCTTTGTCAATTAGTAATCATTAAAATCTCAAAAAATGTGTACCGTATTCTCAGTCAATACCATTCAATTGACGGGAATCCATAGACCAGCGTATTTACGCTTATTAGAGACGCACTTCATTATTTTTAAGATGATTTATTCGAAGTTATTTAATGTTCCACTTAACAATTTTTCAGCCATATACAACATTATAGTTTCAACTTCATGTAAAAGAATATATTATTCGAAGAATGCCTCCAAAATTAATACGTAATAATAATATAATAATAAAAAAATAATAATAGTATAATAATAAAAAGGGGTTATAGGCGGTTGGGCGCTCGAACGTCGCGTTAGAGGTCCGGGGTTCGATACCTGATCCGGTACTTCTGAAATTTTCGTATGTACTTTTACATACGTGGTTCAGATCCTACAATAATTCGTAGCCCCCCCCCCCCCCCCATCCACTTAGCTACAACCCAGTCCGTGTATGGTGGAGTAAAAAACCAGGCTTTGTCCAAAATGTCAAATCAGGCATGCGGCTCTTGTCACATCACTTGATTGCATTGCAAAAAAATGTATCCGTGACTGATGATATATACCGGGACAACTACGTGCAGACGGGCAGTAACCATCTTAAGCCTGAGAGAAAAATAAGCTTCCTTATTAAAAAAATATATAATATAATATAATTATTACTCTATTAATACTTATTTTCGTAAGTTTGACTCATAAAAGAATCATGAACTATAATAAAATAATGTTCGAAATTTGCCCTCATGATGATTGCACACTGTACGCCGCATCATCTGCATATTGCGTGCCATCACGCGTGATGGCGATATGAGTCACATAGCGCTCTCAACTATGATCCTATCACTCCGTGCTGGCGAAATCGCCGCGTTCTCGCACGCACGACTTGTCATTAACGTAGTACAGGTGACGTACGTCGCACGATTATTTTATATGCGTTCCAAATACGGTTTGCATAAGGTGCCACTTTTGCAATTTCCAAAACAACACTTTTTCTGTGCTTCAGTCTTTTTCCTAATAACAATGTTTTTCTCCCAAATTGCTCGTAGAACATTAGTAGAATTATTAGTAGAACAGTACACTCGGACTCCGATTTGAGTACGGTGTTTGTTTTGACCTTCGACTCACATAGGGGTTCTCCGAACGTAAACATCAGGGCTGTGTGAACACTGAGAGTGAACTGACGCAATAATGTGGCGCAACTTGACGCATTTATACAGCTAGGACTTTAGGATACTGCGGTTTGTCGCTATGCTACTGTTTTTTATGCATGAGTGGGCAACTGAGCACTGCACATCCCCCGCGACTCTTTTCATCCGAAACCGCAGCGCGGCATCAATGCTCGGAAAACACAAAGCGGGTTTGCTGAAAGCGGGGTCTGAGTGTACTATTGGTAGACATGTTTACTAAACCAATTGCGGTAAACGACATCACGCTATTTCAATTACTAGTTTTATACTAATTCAGGTTCAGAGAGTCCAGTGAATTTGAGTTATTTCGAAATTTTGGATGAATGTCCTCTGAGCGATAGTGTGCTGGTTAGGTACCATGACAATCTCAGAATTATCTTTGCCTTTGGGAGACAGAAAGTTCCCTATACAGACTAGAATCGAAGTTCGAACACTAGGTACTCGTCTCTTCCGTGGAACTTGGCGTGCGTCATCGAGTCAGCACGTTAAGTATTTATGTCTCCTTGCAACCGCGCACATCCACTTAGAAATTCAGTACCAGTTTCTCACTGAAGCGTGAAGAGTTGGTTGCACGGTGAAGGTTCATTTGATCTCGAGGAAATCCCCAGCGCAACTTTAGACCCCGGGGGCGTTATTTGCTTATTCCCTTCTCGTTAATTCCTCGAATACTTTCAAGGAAAAGAAATAAACAAATTAAAAATAGTTGAACAAGCCTCAGACAGAAATACATTGGATGGATTGTCCTTCATTACGAACAACTCAACATAAACTGGAAACTCTGTACAGAAAATGTTTTCTAGTAATTTACCTTTTCATTAAAATGACAGGCGACTCGAAACTTTATTACGTACTCAACGGAATTTAGATGATGAAATGAGCAAAATAAAGTACAATACTGCTCATATAGGTAAAGTTTCTACAAAACTATTTTAATTGATTTAACTTAATTAGAGTATTTGTTAATTTATTTGGTATATGTTTTTGAAAAATGCAGAAAAGTCATAACTAAAATTTTAATTCCTTTATCCTGAAACTTTCATAAATAATCCTCAACTTTAACAAAAACTCTCAACAGAAATATTTATTTATTTGGAAATACAAAAACCCAACAGTCGATTAGACCAATTACAGGGTTACAAAACTTCTTAAACTAAATAGTTGCCAAGTAAACATATATACATCTAGCTGTGATATAAGGTAAAATAGTTTTTGTTGGCTAGTTTCTGAGAAAATCAAAAAATAATTTAAATTTTTTATTGAAGCATTGATCTGTGTCATTTTTCGTCGTAAGAAACCACAGAAAAAAAAGAATTTGAAGTTCATTTTAATTTACTAAGTACTGAAGTTTTACATTTTTCCTAGAGCTATATCAATTTTTTTGACTATTTGTTTATCAAATGTATGATATATATTCTCGAAAAAATATTTGCAGTATATTGCAAAAATAATATATGAAGAAGGTTGACAGATTTCCTTGTAATTCAAAGTCAACGAAAAATATTTTAATATCAACCTGCTTCATATATTATTGTGATCGAAGTGACGATAAGAGTCAACAACCATCGCCTGCGGAAGCTGTCGTTGACTCCTGTCGCCACTTTCATCTGTATGATATTCCCAGGCGTTAATAACACGAAGGATTCAACATCACATCCATTCTTCAATAAATATATTTATATATTATTGTGAAATATATTAATAATACATTTCTGATAACATATGTCACATATTTCGAGTTCAAATAGTCCTGCCATACAGGTATAAATACACTTGTTCTGAACTTTTTTTCTGGTAACTCATCTCATGAAAAATAGTTTGGTCTTTATATAAGAAGGTTTTAGAGTTTTTGTGACTATATTTATTCAATTTTATTAAATGAAAGATATCTACGTAATCGCTTGGAATAAATAATTTGTTCAATATACTCTTTTTCATTTAAACAAAGGATTGGCTTTTATTGAATCTATTTGATTTCATAAAAATATTTGTTCGATTCAAACCAAAAATACAATGCTCAAAATGGGAAAAAGCTAGTTTCTCAGAATAACACTAGGATAGAGCATACTAAACTACAGCATACAATAATTTTTATCCGATTTATAATTTTTGTTAATGAAAGTTAACTAAATTTTTAAAAGAATTTTTAGAGTCAATTTTTAAAATTTTTTGATTAAGTTTTTATTGACCAACAAAGTTTATTTTTTTCACTTCTTACAAATAATATCCAGCACATTACAAAATTAAGAA